>JANHJO010004202.1:36913-48883 GCA_032468235.1 Pseudoxyrhopus heterurus
CTTAATGTTACACACTGTTATAAATATGTTTAGTGTATTCATTGCCAGCACTATAACCAGTAAACATCAGTCATTTATTAATACAAGCTGAACTCTGAGTTCATAATTTGAGCTCATATTTTCTTAGTGTGTATCATTTGAGGATAATTGTGTATAGGCTTGGGATAATGGCAGCATCTTTGCTACTGACTTGTAGATTCTCAAGTTATCCAATTATTGTTGTACCAGTGTAAATTAGTGAGGGCCAACTTGAGGTTGTCTCAGCATGATTGGGTGATGCTAAAAGATGTCCTCTAGTACATATTGGTAGGGTATGGGGGACTGTTTTGAAGCAATAAACAATATTATGCATTGAGTTGGCATATATGAAAGTTATTTTTAGATCAGTATTTTTAGTGGCTAGCATCAAAGAGTTTGGCATTGAAATAGTAAGATGCACTGAGAGATTAATGATGATAAAATATTATAATGATCACTAAGAACCAAAACATGAGCCAATAAGGTTGGGGAAGATTATTAATAAGGAACAGATTCTTAGATCAGATTTGGAGTTTATACCTATCTATCAAGTCCGTTCCAAGGATTATTATTAATGTAATTATTAATTTTCAACAGTTTTTCTTTTTACTCAAAGCCATATTCTGACTTAATAAGGCAAACTATATGATATATTGTATATGAAAAAACCATTGTAGGTATGATGGGCAGCATAAAATTTTAATAAGTAAAAAAACAAATTCTTGCTTGAAATTAGATATGTTTGCACATATATAATCAGTTTTTCCATTGCTAACATTTTTCACTTTTAGTCTTCCGAAGTTTTTCCTTTCATGTTTTGCCAGATTGATTCTTGCTGCTGTCAACATGCATCTTTTAAATTATGTTGCCTTTCATTTATATTCTCTGGGATCATACTTAATAAAAATATTTTTGACTTTAATTCAAATTTGATTTTAAGAATTTTCTGAATGTTTAGGTGTATTTCTTTGTAGAACAAAGATTTTTGTTTTGCTTTGCTTTTATCTTAAATTATTCATTCAGATTGTGGCATTTTCAACATTTATTCAACATTAATCTCAACAATTGCTGATGTTGTTATGTACCAGGGGTGTCAAACTGGATTTCTTCGAGGGCCGGATCAGCATTTTAGTTCTCTGCGAACCGACAGTGGTGGTGAGGGTGGTGGTTTCGGCTCAGTTTTGGGATATTTTCAGCTGGCAGATTGCTGCAGGAGGCCAAGGAGGGTGAAAATGAGGTGCGGGGGTGCCACAAGAGGTCCGTTTTAGCCACCAGAGGCTAGTTCCAGGCCAGCCCCGTGGGCCGGATTTAAGCACCCTGTGGGCCAAATCTGGCCCGTGGGCCTTGAGTTTGACACCCCTGTTATATACCATCTATAGACCACCCTGTACCACATTTTGTTTTCCTTACTTGAAATAAAAAGCATTTAATGGCAATGTTAGTGGGGAAATCACTGAATTTATACTTGCTTTTAAGGATTTCCACTTTTTAACAGATTTTCTCATTTAATCTGTCCCTGTGGGTTCTTGTTTTCTTTTGTTTCTTTATACTATAAATATATGTGAAACCCATTGGATAAACCTGCTCCTTTTACACTTGAAATTTTACTGCTAGGGAATTTTATCCATTCTCTCCATGACAGAGAGAGAAGCTCTATTATATGAGCTTGAAACTAGCTAAACCACCTTTCTTTTTTATGCCTTGCAAAATTTTGAATTTTCCTGGTTTTTTCCCCATTTCATATAAATCTATGAATGACTCATTGCCAATCCTGCAATTTGTCACATGGGATTATGGCAGGATTTCCTGTATTTTGCTAGCTATGATGTTAAGATAAGGGATTATTAAAACGTGCTAGGCTATTTTAAAGTTTGCCTACTACTTTGTGTGCATTTCTTGTTTCAAAATGAAGAAAATCCACATGTTCCTTTTTTTTTTTTTGCTATTGATGGCAATAAGAGGAGATTCTGGATGCCACAGTGGATTTATGTGGGGGGGGGAGTCTTAAAATGCTTTATGTTGTGTCAGTATTTGTGGAGGATTTAAGTCTCTGTCTCCTCCTTTCTTTTAAGGATCAAGAATGTAAGGTTAAAGAAATCTCAAAACATTCTTACCATATTGGCTGCTTGTAGACTAGATAGACATATTTTAACATGCTTCCTTTGAGAAATTTTTCATTGGAGTTGTTTTGAAAGCAGCAGTAGAAGGAACCAGCAGTGAATGCTTCAGCAAAGAACAAGAAGAAGCACAAGATGAGAACACAACTCTACTCATTACTATAGCTTTCAATATCCTTTATTTCTTCAGCTTCTGTATTGCAAGGATGCAGCCTCTTAAGATACAAGGTGCATAATACAGTAGTAGGATTCAAATTTTTACTACCAGTTCTTTGGGCGTGGCTTGGTGGGCATGGCAGGGGAAGGATACTGCAAAATCCCCATTCCTTCCCCATTCCTAAGCCTTGTAAAATGGAAAAAAAACAAAGGGAGATTTCTTCCAACAACTGGTTCTCCGAACTGCTCAGAAAGTTAACAACTGGTTCTTGCGAATAGGTGAGAACCAGTTGAATCTCACCACTGGCATAATACATTCTTCAAGGGAGAACAGTGTGAGACATGATAAATTCATTCAAGTAACCAAAGGGCACCAGTTGGGTGATTCAATGCCATGCTAAAATAATATCTATGTTTTTAAAAAGTTATCTCAATTTTAAATGAGTTTTAAATGCAGTGAGTTAATTTGATGTGGATATTTGCTCTCACACTCTGCTAATCATTTTTTTTTTTAAGTTTTCTGACAGTCTAGCCCCTTAGCTTCTGGAGAGCAATATTTTTTTTTCAACATACCATCAATCATTCTCTGTTAATGTTGTTTTATGTCAACTTCATATATTTAATGAGATTTTAGTTCAGAATTAATTTGAGATAGCAGTCATTCTGATTTTCAGCTTTGAAATATGTTTAGTTACTATAAAGATGGGTTGAGTTTCTTTTTCCAGCAGTACTTGTAACAAGAAGTTCCAAAATCTTGACAAAGTGTTTAAAGGCTGTTCAGCCTTTTTTTTTTTTTGTAAATATTCACCACAATTTATTTCTTCTCAGGATGTGACTGGTATAATAAATACATTTATTTCAAGTCTTGAAAGGATGGTGGCACATTTCAAATTAAATCTGCAAACTAGATGCCTCATTTATAATTGGCTCTGTTGTGCATGAAGGATGAAGAGTGATTGCAGGTGACTGTTCAGTAAGAACCATCTTTAGGCTCTGCCAGGCTGAAGTACTCAACTCAAAAATAAAGCACTGGTAACTGCAGAGCTTGGTCACACACTCATTCCTTGTCTCTCTGTGTTAGCATCAGGAAAACCTAAGAAGGGCTGACAGAGTCAAAGAATTAGAATCAAGAGGATCCATCTGTGATCTGCCTTCTCAAGTGCATTGACCCTATTAAATTTGTTTTCCCTTTCTGACCTTTTGAAAATTAAACTCTTACCCTTTTAGCCATGGACAGTGAAACATGGAGGCAAAATTGTGAGCTAAGTATAAGCTGATCAAAGATTCATTAAGAACGAGTGGCAAATAGCATATCAAGTTAAGTGTACTACACCATTAGTTGGCTTAAAAGAGTGGCTTCAATAAATTGAATTGTCTCCACAGTTTATGCTACAGAAGGAAAGATAAATAGATAAAGCTTTCCAAAGTTGCTGCAAGTAGCAAGCAAAACGTGTACTCCATAGGTAATCACTTGGTTTTTAAGATGTTAAGAATGAATATATGCCTTTAACATATTATACATTAGCAAATTTATAACACATTTATAGCACATTTGCCATTGCAATGTATATGTTTACTTATGGTATAAATATCAATAATTCCATTTATATATATTGTAGTTTTCATAATCTGTATTTTCTTAATTAGAAAATAATGGTGGTGAAGGTAGATGGAAAGCAAAAAGGATGACTAGCAGCAAGGTGGATGGACTCAATATTATTGGAAGATCTTTAGGAGCAGGTTGGGGACAGATTATCCTAAAGAAAATCTACCAGGTGGTTGCTAGAAGTTAATGTCAATTGATGGCATATCAATCAATCAAATAATGTCTGTTTGTCATGAACACATTCATGAGGCTTTCTTGGTATGATGCAGAAGTGGTTTGTCATTACCTTCTAGAACTACAGAATGAAAGACAGCATAACCAGATGAAATAATTCCTTCTATACAGCAAATTAAATTCAGGGAGAAATAATATTTTGTGGAACGAAACAGTGGAAGAGACTGACTTGTGAAATGATTATTTCTCTTTGCCCATACTTTCTCTGCTCTTCCTGGCTTTTTTGTATTCTATACACATGACTTATACATGCCACTGTACAGATGTTTTCTAGCATTTTCCATTTCTGCTTACATGTCTTGATCTTGTGCAGAGCCAACTGCCTTTCCTAAAAGACAAACAAATTCTTGACTTTGGTACAGATCCAAAGGCGTGTCCATGTGTCATTGCTGCATTGGCTGCCAGTGGTTTCTGGATGCAATTCAATGTCTTTGTAACTGCTTGTAAAAGATCTCCAAATGAGCAATCATCTATCTCCAATTGTTTCTGGATTCTTGGTACTTTCAGGCAGATTGGGTACACACCAGTCCCCAGACAATTAAATGCTGCAGTCTTGCAGGACCAAGGAAGTGTGCCTTGTCTGTTGTGGCTCCAAAATCTAGAAAAGAATCCCCCTAGAACTTAGAGAGATGGTGCCCATTCTCCTGGAATTCCAGAAAGACCTCAAGACGTGGTTCAGTTTTTAGGCCAGGGTTAATATGGATATGATTTTTTTGGTCAAACTCCTGTCATATTTTTGTACTGTTTATTATTTTAATTGTTTTAGCCTGGTCTGCCTGTTTATCTGGGTATTATTTTAATTGTTTTCTTTTCTTTAGAAAGTCACCCAGTCTTCCTGAATAGACATTAATAGCAATAGCACTTATATACCACTTCACAGTGCTTTACAGCCATCTCTAAGAGGTTTACGGAGTCAGTATATTATCCCCAACAATCTGGGACTTCATTTTACCGACCTTAGAAGGATGGACGACTGAGTCAACCTTGAATTGGTCAGGATTGAACTCTTGGCAGTGAACAATGAGTTAGCCTGTTATACTGCATTTTAAGCACTGTAGCACCACTCATTGGTTAAGTTTAAATTACATTAAATTAAATTAACTCTACCACAACTCAACTCAGGAAATGATGTAAAAATAGTAGAGCAGTGATGATATGGGCATCACTAGATTGGTTAGACCTCAAAAATGACAACTAGCTTTCAAAACCTAGCAGGAGAACTCCTGGAAAAGTTCATCTCAGAATCTACTTACAGATTTTCCATTATTGTCCTAAGGTGTTTTTTTTTCAATTCATCTCTACCTTCATCTCAGTTTTCCTCAGTTTTCTTTAGGTAGATAATAAGATTCTCATTATTGCCATATTGATTAGTTTATACTCAGTTGAATTTGTTCTCTTTCTCTTTTTAATATTTCATTTAATATAGCTACCAACCTCCTTCCCTTCCTTTTCAAAAACAATATTTTTGCCAAGGATTCATAGTATGGATGGCATTATAATGGAAAAAGTTTTATGTTACATGTAAAATACTATGGAGATAGGTCTTACATTTTATAGTAGCAATTTATGGTGTATATCATGATTCAGACAACTATGCTAAAATGCTGATCAAATTAGCATGGGTTTTTTTTTTTTGCTAAAATACGGCATAAATTCATTTTTATTGTAATATCTGTTAATGGACACCATTTTTAGAACAAGTAACTTCTGCCTTATGTTATTTTTAACATCTTTTTTTCTAAAGTATTGAAATGCAGCAACCTTGCAGCATGCTAAGAGCTACATTTTATTCCCTGATGTGGATGGCTGCCTACTGGCAGCTGAGGGCTGAGTTGGCAATAAGGGCCTGATTGTTTTTATACACTACTGCTCAGACTGATATCTTCTCTGCAGCTGCATGTTATACATGCCAACATTAGCAGTAAATAGACTCTGACCATTTGGCTTGGGTCATCTAGTCACATGCCACTAGTTGCTTCTGGCTTTTATGAAGGTATGCTGATGTTCCAGACTATTTACAAGATCTTTCCAGAAGCAGTCTCTCAACTGTTTTCAACTGTATGGCCCTTTCTAAATACAGAAAAGTCCAAATGCTGGTCTATTAGATAGTTGAGAAGAGTTTGTCAGTACCTGTGACAAGTCATGTGTTATGATGCCAGAACATTATGCCAGGATCAACTATCTATGAAAACACAATAGAACATCCAAAACACTGAAATATGTTTTTGAATTCTAATCCTGATGTTAATATGAACTATTGTATGTGTTCATATGATAAATTTTCAAGTTTGTTATTTCAAGTTGGGCTGTGAATTGGCTTTACTAATACCAGTGATTTATTTATAATGAATTTAAACTGAGGGTTGGTAAAGTATATCAGTTCCAATGAATATGGAAAAAATGACAATTTCTTCAAAACAAGTAAACTTTTCTTCTTTTCCAGGAGTGAAAAGTTTTTAGGCTTTTTAAAATTTTAATTTGATTAATGTGGTAAAGAAAAAAAATTAAAACCTTTTTGTTAGTTCACTTGGTGTAAATACAATTACCGGTAATATATTAAAATTATCACCTATATTGGATAAAAGAAATAATCCCAAATAGAATTTTAAAATCTTCTATGACTCTACTGAATAGTCTTAATGATATATAGAAGAAGCTTCCCTCATTCCATCCCATGAATGGATAATCTTTTGGCTAGTGGAAAGTAATAATTAAATTCTGCCCATTAAGTTCATAAATTAGATTAGATCACCTGAAAGCTGAGGAAGGTGTAAAAGTAAGAAGTACAGTGAACCAGATTTATTTTTATTTATTTTATTTACTTATTAAATTTTTATGCTGCCTATCTTACATACAGCGACCCTTAATTTAATATTAGAAAATAGAACTGGTTCCTATTTTGGCCTTAACTATTTTTCTTTTTTCTCTATAAACTATGGTTTCCTAAGTTGTTTTATTTTAATTGAAGTTAATCAGAGTTTTAGAAACAACATGAACTTTTAATATTAAAACATGTGAGTTGAGCAGTTTTCTTAGTGTCAGGTGTTTAAGTTCCAAAAGCTTACAGAAGAATAGAAATTATTTAGCTTCTAGTTATAAGTTTCTATAGCAACTGTTTCATCTCCAACAAAGTCAATTCTACCACATCACTATAGATTCAACTAGAGGTTTTTTATTATTTTAATCTGGAATGGTACTTTAACCACCACCACCCCCGATATTTTTGCCCTTTAGTAACCTAGGATTGATTTATTAGTCTAGTTTAGTAACCTAGGATTGATTTATAAGTCTAAGATAATATCATTATTAAATATAGCATCTAATAGAACACTGTCAAAATTTTAAAATTCTTTAAACCTTGACTGCTATAGTAAATAATTGGTCTACATTTATTTTTTCTTCTATTAAATAATCCTGAAATTGATCAGAAAACAAGAGCCAAGAAATCAGCCATAATGTTGATGGAACTTTATCTGTACAGCAATGTAGACCTCTTCTAGCTTTGTTGAGTTATCCCAATTTTACAATTCACTTCAATATTACTTGAGGAGATAGCAACTTTGTCAGAATAAACTTTTTGTGTCAAAAAAAGGCTCTTATATTCTGGAATATCAGCAAAGAATCCAGAGTTTCACTGACAATTATATTTCTGAATCTCTGGATGTAAAGCCCTGCCAAAGCTTCAAGGAGAAAAGACTCCTGAGACACTGCAAAAAGAAAGATATCTGCCTATGTCATGAATAGGAAGAAAGGAGAAATGATGGTGAATGGAAACAATTCTACCAGAAACAGGCTTTTGAAGACACTACAATGGACTATGAGCAAGAAGGTGAAGAAGCAGGGGACACAGATTGTGTTTTCTTCTCTATTTTTTGTAAAATAATATGATGGAATGTGCAAATCATTTGGCATAGTGTCATTATCAAAACCTTGCCTTTTTGAATGGGTCATGACACAATACCATCATTTTGTAATGTTAGAACATACTTGTGTGGATATCCATAAATGAAATACAGGTACAAGTTGTGGTCAACTTATGACCACAATTAAACCCAAAATGTCTGTTGCTAAATGAGACATTTGTTAAGTGCTCCCTTTTATGACATTTCTTGCCACAGTTGTTAAGTGAATCTATCTTCCCCATTGACTTTGCTTGTCAGGAAGTTGCAAAAGCAGATCACATGGGATACTGCAACAGTCATAAATATGAGTCAGTTGCCAAGCCTCCGAATTTTGATCATGTGACCTGGTGTCCAAGGTCTCTTCCAACTCTATTATACTTTTACTGTTTTATCAACAAATATAGCAATATACATTTTTATCTATTATCCTTGACATCTATGATGTGTTTGACAGATGAGTATAGACTACCCATCAGCATACATGGAAATTAAATGTCAACTATAACTAAAAAGTCACAGTTTATATAGCTGCGTTGTTACAGTTTCTTTCTAGTCTGTAGCACAAGATCATTTTTAACACGTTTTCCTCCCTTGAGAATTAGAATGTAATCATCAGTAATATGATACCAAGTGTTTGTGAAGGAAATTAAAGCTCATGGCTGAGATATTTTATAGATGTGCAAGGCTGAGCTTTTGAAAAAGAGTACTGTAATTTTCATGATTTTTTTTTAAATGAAGAAGTCTCCTCTTTCAGCCACGACATTTTGCACTGTTTAGCTGTAAAATATTTTCTCTTTATTATTTGATACCTAACTAAAAACTTCATACCTTGTGATAGAATGATCCAAATTATTCAGCATTCAAAACCACTGCTTATTTAAGAGTTTTGCTTTATGTGCTTACATACATGACATTAGATGTGCCTTGGGATAATAGGCTCAGTTGGAGTCATTACAATATATAAATAAAAATAGAGTAACATTGTCTTTCTATTCCCTATGTAAAATAGAAATGCTACTCTGGAGGAAAATCCTTGTGAGCCAAATGAGAGAATCATTACAGTTATATTTATTGTTTCAGTGTTCTGTGATATTAAATTGAAAGAATGTTTAGCTTTTGCATTGATTATTTTCCTTTATTGTGAATTCAAATACTTTATGTATAAAAACAATCCTACCCAAAATCATCTTATCATGACAAAAAAATTTTTGTCCATTTTATCTATTTGTATGTGCCCAAACACTTAAAATAACTTTAACTGAAAATATGCTAATATGACTAGGACAGTCAAGATTTTCCCTGATTTTTTTCCCCCAACATCATTTTACCTTTAATTCACCTGGAAAAGTGCCAGTCTTCTTCCTGAAAGATCATAAGATTATGTGAAGAATAATTTATGGAGACATTAGCATATTTAACATTTACTGCTCTTTCATTTTGCTTTTCTTTTTTTATTGTATTTTTGTCTTGTCGTAGCAGATTTGTGCCCAGTTAAGACCTCATTTTCCTTCCAAGAATTGGAGTCACCCCAATACTTGATGGAGAAAAAGAAATTTCTCTATGTCTAAGATGCTTCATATGCTTTCTTTTGTCAATTACAAGGAATTTTATTCATTTTTGACATAAAGAAAATTATACAGCAGGCAGAAACAACCACAATTTTCAGGATCAGACTGGATATGACTGTGTTTGACCCATAGCTTATATTAAATGCTTGTGAAATGTTTAGAAGAATTCTATTCTTCCCAATTTTAATGGTTATGGATTTTTGGTCCATATGCTAAGAAAAGTAGGAAATGAAGAAAACCCTAGGCTTCTTTGCAGGGTTTTTTTTTTAAATTTAGTTTGTTTAACCTTTTTTCATTTAGTTTTCTAGGTAACAATCTGAAAATATGTCACTAGCTTCAAAGACTTTTTTCCAACTTCCTAATCTAGTCTATAATCCTTGTATTTCCTGTTTTTCATTAACATTTAAAGGCTTAATATTATTTAGCTTTCAAATTTAGTTGCTAGGTACTACCACAAGTTATGGAAATAAGCATTAAACTTGATGTCTATAGAACATGAAAGTACTGGGTTTTTTCCCCCAGTTTTAATATCCACAAAAATAGTATAATTCTATGACTTTGCATAAAGTTTGTATAAAGCCTACAGGTGAAGAAATGACATGAAGTCCAATGGATGCCCTTTCACGGAGTTGTTCTTCGTCGTTCCACTGTTTAATCTTAATTTTCTCCTAAAACAGCTGTGAATTCAACAGTTTTAGGGGCAAATAGGATTCTGAAAAACATCTTGCTTTAATAAGTCTGAGCATGCAAGCTTCTTTTCAAAAGATCTTTCTTATTAGTTGTTGGAAATGCTTCAGCATGGATTCTGAGATAAACATATTGCAACATTTTTGGGGAAGTTTCCACTTTTAAAATATGCCCTTGGAAGACCACTTTGAAACATAAGACAACAGGAAAAGTAAATCCAGAAAAAAAAGAAATTTATCTGAGAACTGTTGTGAAAAAAATAGAAGTCAACCTTTTAAGCAGTAATGGTAAAGGTTTCCCTGTCCAATTGTATTTGACTCTAAGGCAAATTAGTCATCTTTGTTTCTTGCCTGAGGGACCCAGTGTTGACCAAAGACATTTTCCATTCACATGGTCAGTATGGCTATATACCAAAGGCACACAGAACACTATTACCTTCTCACAAACATGGTACCTATAAATCTACTCACAGTTTGCATGCTTTCAGACTGCTAAATGGGCAGGAGCTGGGGCAGGAATGGGAGCTCATATGCGGCTCTTGAGTCTTGAACCTGGGCTGTCACCTTTCCAGCTGAAAGGCTCAGCTTCTTTAACTGGCGAGCCATTGTGCCCCCTTAAACCTTGTAAGCATTGTGCCATTAAAAACAAACAAGAATGATAAAGAACAAAGATTACCATATATCCACTGGGGAGGTCTCCATCAAGATCTAAATAGCTTCAGGGGATTTCATTTGAAACAGGGAGCTTTCTCAATCCATGAGTGCTATAATCGAAGCTAATTTTTTTTCCAATGCAATGATTTGGAGTGAGCAGAAATAGTAAATATATTTTAAAAACTGTTCCTATTTTGACTTCAGCCATATGATTGGCAATCTAAGTTGAAAAGAAACTTGAGAGGTAGGATTCTAAATCACTGAACTGGAAGTTAAAAGTCCACATGCCTACTGATGCAGGAAATCCATTACTGCAATACCTTATATTGGCATGAATGATACAGATTAAGAGAATGGGCATTAGTTTAGAGTGATTTTGCTTATTACAAGGGGAGAGAAATGAGTATGTTTTGTAGCTTCACTAAAATGTTCATGCAGCGATGATGAATAATTCTTTCCAAAGGTAAAATGCGCAATATTCAGATGATTAGTCAACTTAATAATCTCAATCTCATCAAAAGGAAAATATATTTTAAAACCTCACAGGAATCACATTATCTTTAATTTTTGTCAGTTTGATTTTTTTTCATGTGACATCAAGAAAGTAATACAATAACCAATTACAATCCAATTTAAGATCACAATAAAATATAGCTATTTGCATGGCTACTTCAATTTGTGAAGTTGCTCTCTTATTAATCAGACTCATGGAAGAGAGCTTTATTCATGAGTCATAGTTACAGCAGCAGCAAAGGACCTCCTTTAGTCAATCATAGAATTCCTCTGATGATTAAATGCTGAGGAAAATCAATTGAAGGGTGCCTCTATCACAGTAATATTATCATGCCTATTTAAATGACTATTTAGTTTCATCCAATAAAGTACAGATTACTATTTTAACCATTGTGATACATATATTCTACTAAAACAAAGGAGGCAATGTTGTAGACATTCTTTAAATCTAACATATCTATATATATAAAAGAGAAGTCCGTCTGCGAGTTAGTTTGTTTGTGCTCTATACAAACT
>JANHJO010004202.1:55611-66859 GCA_032468235.1 Pseudoxyrhopus heterurus
ATGTATCCAACTTTAGACCCCAAATGTTGGAAATGTAAATTGGTACATGGGACATATTATCATATGTGGTGGCTCTGTCCATTCGCCAAGAGATTCTGGAGTAAAATTAGATATTGGATTGAAGATATAACTGGCCAAAAATTAGATCCAAGTCCAGAAATTTTTTTATTAGGAATGGTCCCAGGAAGGTTTAGTAAAAATATAACGTACTTAATGGTTCACATAATAACAGTGGCAAGAATTATCTTTGCACAGCATTGGAAACTGGATAGAAATCCATTGGATGAAAAATTGATAAATAAAATACTTGAATGTGCCGAGCTAGATAGATTGACATTCTTACTTAAAGATAATGGGGAAAATAATTTTTTTGAAGTATGCGATTTATGGTACAATTGGTTGAGAAGGAGACAGCAGAGGGTTGAGAAGGAAAAAAATTAAGAGAACATTTCAAATTGTGCAAAAGAATGCTTAAGTATTAAGAATGTTGAGTTGCTTATGTACAATAATGTAATAGTTTGCATTCGGTAGACTTGTCCCGCCAACACTGTAAAATGTTATTGTGTTAAAAGAAAAACAATATAAATAAATAAATAAATAAAAAGTACTGTCTCTATCATGAGTTGGCTTGTCTTCTGGGCCGCAGTGTTAAAAAAACTGGAGTTTTTAAAAATGAGGTTGGACAACCATTTGTCTAAAATGGTATAGGGTTGGGCTAAAAGACCTCCAAGGTCCCTTCTAACTCTGTTATTCTGTTATTGTGCATTGAGTGAAGAAGAATTGTCTTGGGCCGCATATAAAATATATTATTATATAATATTAAATCACATAATGTTAAAAGTTTACGATCTTGTAGGGCCACATTACTAGCTGTCCAGGGCCGCACATGGTCCATAGGCTGTGGGTTGGACACCCTAGTCCAGTGATGTCGAACCTATGTCACGCGTGCCCAAAGTGGCACACGGAACCATGTCACCCGGCACGCCAGCCGTTGCCCAGCCCAGCTCCACTGCACATGCGTGCGTGACCCCTGGGTTTCTAGCCCCCCCAAAACCCAGAAAAACAGCCATTTTTCAGCTCTTTTTGGGCTAAAAATCCTGGGGGTCGCATGCGCATGTGCGGGGTGGCCCTATGCGCACATGGGGGCCCGCATACACATGTAGCCCCCCCGGACAACTGTTTTTTGGCTCTCTTTTTCCCTAGAAATCCCGGGGGTCGCGCGTGCATGTACAGGGGGATCGCACGTGCATGTGCAGGGGGGGTCGCATGTGCATGCACGGGGGGCACACCCACTGCATTGTGGGTGGGCACGCAGGAGCGCGTGCGGGCAAGTGATTTAACACACGAACCGAAAAAGGTTCAACATCACTGCCCTAGTCTGTATGATAAAGCAGTTGTATCATATGACTTCATTATGCAATTCTGTGGTATTTAAAAATCTATTATGTTAAAGGAGAATATCCTATTAGATTATGTGTTTAGCTGACAAGGATTACATTGAAGGGCTTTTTGAAGTAATACTTGGCCTCCAAGCATCACAGCAGCATGTTGGAATGAAATTATGGAAAGTTGGTGGCTGTACCGTTGCTATCACATCCAAAGGAGTCCTCACTTGTAGTCACGGTACGTTACTGTAAGGTACATGATGTTGGCTGCATGTAATACCAAATCGTTTTTTGCAAGTTTCGCAGTGTATTCTCTTGGTTCTTGCAAATACATGAAACGATCTTCTAGGAGTTTTCATATTTTTCTAAATATTAATTTTATTGTGGTTTAAACTGAGTTGGTGATGCATTGGGATCTGACAAACCCCCACTCTCTTAGCCTTCCAGACCTTAAAAAGGCTGGCTCTTCTCTCAGGGATTGGAATAAAGTACAATGGGTTCCCAGCAATTGTGCATCAGTTGGGGAGTGTTGTTTGGGGCATTGGCTTTTGTGTTTTGGGTTTTTTGTATATTAGGGTTAGAGTTAGAGTTTTATATATTACTAATAGTTTTACTATTCAGATGGGTTTTATTATGATTTTTTTAGCCACCCAGAGTTCTGGTGTCAAGGTTCCAGGTAATAGGTCCCCAGAATAAAAGTCCAAGGCATCCATTTTTCTTCAAAGTTTGTTTATTAGGAACATATCAATTGGCAAGGTCTTGGTATAATTCCGACTCTGGCCAGACTCCGGAATCACACCCAGTAAAAACCAAAAGTTTGAAACTTCCCCCCATAGTCACAATCTCCAATCAGTTCTGTCCGTCGGTCTGATGACTCCAAACGCCACCTTCCTGCAGCTGCAGGCTACCTTCTCTGTTCCCATGGGAAGGAATGCCAACTAGACCTAACATTCCCCCTTATCTCTACAACCCCGCTTTCTACAGCTAGAATGTAGCGAGCCTGAAATACCGTGAAATTCCTTTGCAGAAAACCTAAAGAAATCTAAGAAAAGAATAGACAAAGGCTAGAATAAAATATGGCTACACATATGTCATCTTCAGGGTCGACATCTGGTGCATCAGACAGGAAGATAGTAAGACAGAGAGACTGCATTTAATAGCAATCAAAATAGCTCAGGAGTATTCAATGTATTCATTTCCTATCCTTTCCTCAGAAGACCAAACAGAAGCAAATTCTGCTACGCATAATCCCAAACGTGATGAAAATAAATTATGTGAATAGAATCAAACTAGTTTCAGTTCTTTTTTAGTCTGCTTCATTCTCAAGAAACATGATTCAGGTGAAAAATAATCATTAAAAATAAATAATTGTGAGAAACTAGGACAAAACTTTAATGAAGATAGGAAGAAGGCAGAGGACATGTTTGCCAGGACATGTTCTCAATATTTTAATTTTTTTTATTGATGTTACAGTAAATTGGGATATTTTACTAGATTTTTTTTAGCAGTGTCATTTTATTGTCTGGATTTATATTATAAATAGACATAGCCTGGTTTGACTGGGAACAATTAATTATGCAAAAAATAAAGAAATGCGACATGGCCAGAAGTTAGACTTCTAAGCCTTCAGAAAAGACTAATATAGTAAGTGTCCTCTCTGCAATATAAAAGCTAGGAAGTTATGTGCTGTAAGCATCCAACTCTCATACGGTTGTACCAGGGGTGGGCTCCAAAATTTTTAGCAACTGGTTCTTTACCCGGTGGCTGGATGGCAATAATTGTTTTGTAGGGCCAAGTTATACCTGTCCATGGTAGGCATCTCTTTTCAGCACAGGTTTCCTCTAGACCAGGGGTGTCAAACTGGATTTCTTTGCAGGCCGGATCCACATTTTAGTTCTCCTCTGCCGGCGGGAGGGAGCGAGGGGAAGCCGAACAGATGCCTCCTGGAGCACCTACCGGCCAAAACGGGGCATGGGGGGTTCACGTGGGGTCCCCTGCACCTCGTTTTCACCCCTCTATTGCCTCCTGCATCACACTGCCGGCGAAAACAGGCCACTTGGCCCGTTTTGGGGCCATTTTTCGGACATTTTCAGCCCATTTTGGGCCCGGTGTTTTCAGCCTGTTTTGGGCCTGTTTTTTGGTGCGTTTTGGGCCCTCATTGGCTTGCTTTTGGTCCTTTTTTTCAGTCCATTTTTGGCCTGGTTTCGGCCAGCAGAGTGCTGCAGGAGGCCATGGAGTGTGCAAACGAGGCATGGGAGGGGCCGCACGTGGCCTGTTTTAGTGGCCAGAGGCACTGTGGGGCACTCCTTTGATAGTTTCAGGCCGGATTTAAGGGCCTTGAGTTTGACACCCCTGCTCTGGACAATCAGAAATACTTCGTGATTTGCCTCCTGTAGCTCCTTCCTCCTAGCTAGTTTCTGAATTCAAACAGGAGGAACTATGTTAACAAGAACATTGTAACAGTGGTAGGCACAGAAAAAGCATGGCATTCAACTCTTTTGCAATAAAAGGCTTGGGGGGTGATATGCATCTGTGATTGTATGTTTTAGAACTTTTTTAATGTTTTAATGTTTTTATTCTATTTGTATTTTTATTGTTGTGAGCCACCCAAAGTCCTTCGGGAGTGGGCGGCATACAAATTAAATTATTATTATTATTATTATTATTATTATTATTATTATTATTATTAATAATAATATCTCTGAAATCTTTCAATTGTGTTAATGTCCGATATACAATGTGGATTCCAGACGGATGAGCTGTATTCAAGAATTGGTCTGGCAAAGGTTTTGTATGCCCTAGTTAGTAGTACAGTGTTACCAGAGAAGAAGCTTCACAATATTAGATTAACAACTCTTAAAGCCTTTTTGGCAATGTTGTTACAGTAAGCTTTAGAGGTTAGATCATTTGAGATGAGTATTCCTAAGTCCTTGACAAGTCAAAGCTGCCTATATCATGTTTTGTTATGAGATGAAAGAATGAGTCTGAACATCATGATTTTGAGAAAAGGACTGTAAAATCTGTCCCTTTGTCACCCTCCTTAAATTGGGAGGGGCAGACATAGGAAACAATTCCTGAATTGTTCAAGTTGTAGAGATTAGAAAATAAAAATAATTCTTCTTCTCTTTTTAAAAAAAATTCACTGTTATAAATTGTGGCTGAGAAATTTGTGCTCTGGGAGTCTATGCTAAAGAATATAGCCACTTTGTCACAAAGCATATCTTGTTTCTATCAAAATTTTAAATGATGCTGCCATCCTGTAACAGGGAACAAGGAGACAAATACATAAAACACCAGCTGTTTGCAACTTGACAGTTCCACAAAGACTGAAAAGCATATGGCTTCAACCTGTTGGAAGCACTTTACCCAATGGGATAGTTTCCATTAACATCAGTTGAGTCAGAATGCTCACCCGTTAAATGATATACAGGAAAAAAGACATAAAAAGATCTGCAGAGCCAAGAATAACTGAATCTGTAGGAAGATATGTCATCAGCAGTAATGCTATTTTACATCTTTTGACAAATAGAGCTTTTGCTCTTTGGTTTTCAATTAGGGAAGACTTGTGACATTTACATATATCTCTATTTCTATTAGTAAAAGCCACTCTCTTGACAATAGCTAGTTTAATTTTTTTTTAAAGTTGCAATATTGGGCAGTGGTAATTCACAATATAGCATGTTCAATCACATGCAAAGATAGTAAGATAGCCTGATTAGATGAAAAAATATCTATTTTCAATGGGACTGATTATGTTTCAAGAATAAAGGATGGGATAGAACTCTCTTTTCCTAAAAAAAGAAAGAAAGAAATCACCCAAACCAAGTTTTTTTTTAGTTTTTAAATGACCCCTGCCAAGTCTTCAAGTTTTAAATATGAAACTTAGACAAATTAAACAGATGAGGAAGCCAAGACAGCCATATGCATTTATAAAAAAGAAATTGCCATAAATCTTAGTAAAAACAGTGTGGATTTTTTTTTTTTTAAAAAAGGTTTATATATGTTAACCTTTGAAGTGAAAACTCACATTTCTATCACTTCAGTTAAAATGTATCTCACTGTAACGGGGTAGAATGAACCAATACATTGCATTGTTTGGTCTGCTACCTGAGTGGACTCTGTTGTCATTAATGTTCAAAGTTGCAATTATGCATTATTGAAGGATTATATTTAAACCAGAGTTGGACTGGAGGAGTTTTTAAATTAAGATTGTCTACAAATACAATTCTCTGCAACGTCAAACCAAAGACTGCTCAAGAGGTATTATAAGTAGAAATGAGAAAACAATGTATGCTTTATATGGTCTGACTTCTTTTGTCTTCAGTGACAAGGATCTTCACCCTATCACATTGCTATTCTACCAACATTGGCTTTTGAAGAAGTATTATATCACTTTTAACCTAAGTAGAATAGATGTTAATTTGAGCAAGCCTACCAACAAAGGAAGAGACTTTTACCTGAGATATAACTTAAGTCTCAAGTCAAATGTGGAATGGCACTTAATGCAGTTAAACTATAGAAACATTCATTCAGCACTATGAGAGAGGTAAGATAGGAAATGTTTTCTCAGTAGTGCATAAGAACATTTATGCAATAGTTTTAGCTCAAGGAGTAGCAACTATTTAAAAAGATAAACTTGCCCTCAGGTCAATGCTGATATCTAGTGACTACTTCCATTGCCTTCTTTTGAGTATGCTGTTTGTTTGTTTACTTCCTAGTCTAATCAATGGCCTAAAATTCTCAAATACTTTTGCTTCATGTGCTGTTTTATTTTTAAAGAATAACTACTGCTTGCATTGTAGAAATTGTTCAGCAACAATTTCTACAGTCCCAGAAACATTTGTGGAAGAGGTAAAATAGTTGTTTTTGCCTAGCCCCTTTGTACACATGTTAACACATACAAATGGGGGACGGGCTTTGACTATAATGCCATGACCATCAGTCATATATTATGAAATGTGCCTCACCCCCCCCCCCCTCAAATGGATGTTGCTTTCTTCAAAAACTGTGTCCAAATGGCAATTTTCAAAAAGCAGATGAATAAGGAAGGGTACTTTACACTACTATTCTTCATCATATATGCTTTAGATTTATTTATTGGAAACATAATTGCCTTGGTTCCCAATTAGCAGGGTCTGTGAAATTTCTGACTGAGAATCCCAACAACAGGTTTGGAAAGGATGCTAAGTATAAGTATAAAACTATAAATTAAGTATATTGAATAATTAGGCAGTTCAAGTAATGTGCCAAGTTTGAGACAGAGGTAGATAAACAGCAAGATGCAATGGTGAATGAATAATTGAACTAAAGCTATAAATTAATATAGTGCTACAATGTGTACATCCAATACTTTGGGGAAGAAACTCTGAGATTTGGTGTGACTCTTTGCCTAACTGATTTGCTCTGAGAAAGCTTCTTGGATGAGCAACAATATGTTTCAGACCAACAAGAAAATAAGTCCAGTTGCCATGACTCAACTTACAGACAATTCTGCCTGGATGAATGGGACTCTTTACTGATATATTGCTGTGCACTTTGGAGAAGTAACCTTGAGGTTAGCTGTGGGAAGAATAGGCACATTCCAACAATTCTCTGCCTAACTAACTTGCTCTGACTGAGGAAACAGCTTGGATGAACAGCAAAATGTTTCAAACCAACAAGAAAATAAGTTCAGCATTGGTCAAGAGAAAAAACCCTTCTGACCTATAGCTAGGTGTTCCTAGCCATATAAAGTAACTGGCAGCAATGACAATACATATACTGTGTACTTCCCGAGATACAGTATGTGTACATCCACTCATATAATAAGCTAAATTCAAATGTTGGCATGATAAACCCTTTCAGACCAAGGAAAATTAACTGAAATCACTTTGCTTTCAATGTGTTTATTCTAAACTTAGGTATGGAACTAGCCATCCGGTCAGCTTCAAAGTATGATAACCTCCTGTACATAAGCAGCTATCTCTTTTCTGTCTTTTTCATTCATTCATTCATTCATTCAATTAATTAATTCACTCATTAATTTTATTATTTGTATAAAGTTAAGAATAAACAGAGTGAAAAATAACAATACAAGCAGCAACATGAAAAATAAAACATAACTAAAAACATCATGAAGGAAAATTTGATGATACATTCTTTTTTCCTTTCCATTATTTTTATCCAACCAATAACTATTACTTAGATATTTATACTGTGCTTTTAATGTTAAACATTGTAGATGTTTCCTTATATCGTGAGCTCATGTCATGTTATTTTTAATTAATCTCTTAGTTCTTTTCCAAGAAAAGAGGTTTCCAAAGATCTAAATTTGCCTTTCTTTGTATTGTGTCACACTGTTTATAGGGAAGATATTCCTGCTTAAATTTGGTTTAATAATATCTACTGAGTTCTGTCAGTGCCATATATTCATTCCCCAGTTTTGGTCTGCCCATCTTGTTTAATCAGCAAAGTTTTATTTTTCCAATGTTGTGTCCATATCAGATTTAATGAAAAGTTTCCTCAATCAGAGAGTCCAAGATATCTACAATGGCTTCCCCTGATGTTGGCTCAGAGACAAGGAAGACCTGGCTCTGGAGGCATTGGAGCGGGACAATGGCAAATGTCCAGGGGGACCTGGAAGACTCATAACAGAAGCAAATTCACAAAGTAGCACCAGATATCTTTCTTAATACTTACTGCAAGGTGATTGAAACAATCTTGTTCAAGTGAGCATTTGAATTTTAATTATGATGTTAGGATGCCATTTTTGCTTGATATTTTATGTTATTAAGGTTTCATTGAATTTTATGTTTGTAAGTTACCCAGAATCTCGTGAAGGGGAAGCTATAAATAAATATAATAAATTAATTAGTACAATGTCATGATATATACTGACAATGTATGAAGAGGAACTCAGATTTCAGCATTGGCTTTGATTCTTATCTTTATGCATTCATAGATACTTACGCAGAGCTATGTATTTACAAGCTGGAATGTACATTAGCTCCATAACCTTTTTATAGAATGTTGAACTCTTCAGAAGTAATGAATGTATAGAAATCATGCCAAAATAAAATATAGACAAAGATTTGCATGAATATAATCAAGTTAAATTTATTAAATATTTATATTAAATTACATAACAGCACCAGCTGTCTTACTTATGGGTTATGATAATGTTCTCTCAACCTAGTCAAAGTAATTAACACAGAATAAATTATTATATAGTCAAATGCACCAACATTTTCTAAACATCTATCATGAATGGGAAAATACATTTATATCATCCATTTATAAATGATTTCTTTTCAATATTTTTTTTCATTATAGCAAAACACTTGTCATCTTGGGCTACCAACTTTTATGCCAAAGAAGAATTTATACATTGCAGAGAAAATTTATGTAATGAAAATCCATACAGTCTGCTGTAAGTATTATAGGATCATAGTACTAATTCTCCTATGAAATTTACTGTATATTGTTTGAGAAGGCACCATTCTTTTGAGAGAATAGTGAGTGACCCTACAAATACCATGTATACATTACATGTCTTCACAAGAGTAAATCAAACCTATTTATTTATAGGATAATACTTGAAGTTACTCTATATCTTGACTATGATATTGTAAAATGGATTATGAGAACAATTTGTTTTTCAATACCTTCAGTATCTTTGGTATGGATAAGGTTATGCTCTATCTCAGTTATGTCTCTGATTATTATCTGTGTCCCTAGTTCCGTAATGACAATCACTCATGATTGAAATTTATATCACCATGGATATAGATTGGATAAAGTGCTAAAATTGTGTCTGTAGTATGTATCAACATATACATCTTGCCAATCATCAGATACCCTACTGATATAACGAGCTGGGCAAATGAGGAAATGAAGGTTGCCAATGTAAAAACCTGGAAGCTCCTCACAATGTATGGAGGTTCCATTCCAAATCTAACAACCAGAGACTGTGCACCAGCTGAAAAGAGGACAGGTGATATCTGGAGAATGTCAAAGCCACTGGATGAATTCAGAACACCAGGAGTACATTAGTAAGATGGCAGTTGAAGATAAACTTCTGAGAGAATGTCTAAGACAGCAGCAAACATGGGAAGAAGAACAAATAGAGGAAGCACCATGGCTGGACAATGTGTCATTGATATATGATAGCTGAGATGGTTGACATTGGGAAATCATACCAGTGGCAAGAAAAGGCTGGACTAAAAGACAGCACTAAGGCACTGATCATAGCAGGACAAGAACAGGCACTAAACACCAAATCCATGGAAGTAGAGGTCTTCACATTAGATAGAACATGAGATGCACACATAGTTACAGGGTGTAAGGAGACACGTCAACACATAGTGGCAGAGTGTTAGGTGCATGCATGACAGCATGCACTGAATGGCAGAACAAAGTAGCTGGCATTGTGTATAGCGACAGTTGCATGTTGGGCTAGACCCTTCCAAATTCAGACGGGAGATATCACAGAAGGTCATAGATAATAGTAAGGGTTAAGATCCTTCCAGATCCAGATGGACAGGCAGTTACTAATCCATCAACTAGAGACTGTGGTAGTAGACCAGAAGACAACACTTCTGGTAGTTGACCAGAAGTGTTGAAAGATATAGTAATGCCAAGTAATAGTAACATCAGGAAGAAGGATATGAGAACCTGCAAAAATACCAGGGTCTGAAGGAGGAACTAGAAATAATGTGAAAAGTAAAGTTGTCCCAGGTGTAGTAGGACCACTCAGGATTCTGGCTCCTAAACTGGTTGAATGTATCCCAGGAACACAGAGCTTTTTCTCTAGAAGAGGGTAGTGTTAGGAATACCTAAGATACTGTGCAGAACCTTCAAACTCTCAGGCCACTGGTAGGGAATTCAAAATTGAAGAAGACACATACCACCCATAGGGTGAAAAAGATTGAGTATTGATTTGACTGCTTATTAGTAATATTGAGTATTAGATTTGACTGCTTATTAGTAACCTATGTCTATCACTAAATGTTGTATCTTATGATTCTTATGATTCCTGATGATTCTTGATGAATGTATTTTATTTATCTTATTTTCTTCATACGTTTTTGATGAATGTATTTTATTTTATCTTATTTTCTTATTATGTAAACTGAGAGCATATGCACCAAAGACAAATTCCTTATGTGACCAATCACACTTGGCCAATATATTGATTGATTGAGAGATATTTTTATAATGTTCAATATATAAAAAGAAGACTTGTTAATACAAAAGGATTATAGTTTACTATAGTTCAGTGCTTTTTAAGTATTTTAGTAAAAAAAACACAATATAAATGGAATTGTTTCTTGCTTTGGGACCCATGTGTCAATTTGAATTAGTGACCCAGAATTGAAACTATGTTAGGCTTTTTCCTGTATTTCTCCAGACTGTCACTGTTGGCAGCCTAACACACAAGAAAAACCTTATAGCTCATTGGTTTGTTCAGACAAGTAATCCTGTGGTTGTTTTCATTCCCATTATCATTGAATTAATGGATCTGGATTTGCCACCTTTGTGCATAATATAGAATATGAAGTTATCGGAGAAGGAAATGTGTACATACTCAGCCTTACAAAAATATATAGCATTCTGAGAAGGTTTGTCATCTTGATGATTATAGCTACAGACAGTAACATATACCCATGTGATACACATATATGATATCTAACTCTATACAATAAACAGAAAATGAAGACTGCTCAAAACAGAGCTCCAACATGAATTCAGTAGCTATTGTTGTTGTTAGTTGCCGACCCATCGTGTGTCCGACCCATCGCAACCCCAGGGACAACGTTCCTCTAGGCCTTCCTGTCCTCTACCATCCCCTGGAGTCCATTTAAGCTTGCACCAACTGCTTCAGT
>JANHJO010004203.1:22684-39100 GCA_032468235.1 Pseudoxyrhopus heterurus
CAGATTGTTGGGGGCAATATGCTGACATTGTAAACCACTTAGAGAGGGTTGCAAGTCCTGATAGGCGGTATATAAATGCAGTGCTATTGCTATTTGTTTAAATCTTGTTTAACATTTTATTGCTGTACAAACACCTAAAATTATATCTAGTAAAATTGTAAAACTTACTTTCATCATCTGAATCGAATCCAAAAAGTGTCCGACACTTCTTTTGTGCAAGATGACGCTGAAGTGCTTCTGAGTTACAGTAGGTGGTCAAACATTTGCTGCATCTTAGTCTCTCTGATTTGCTACACATTTTGCCTTGCTCTGAATGTGCATCTGCTTTATCAGTCAAAGTTTTTCTTCGTTTTGGCATGCTAATATATCGTTCATCAAGGTAACTCGGAGGCAATGGTCTAATGTAAGGCTTTGTTAAAATTAAGCCGTATGATGTATTTTCTGTTATCTGATTTGGTTTAGAAAGTGTCTGAGAATCCACGAGAGTATTATCTGTTATTTCTGTACAGTTCTGCAAAACAGGTAGAATAGATCCATTTTCTGTCCTAGTATTGGCACTCGTACTTTCCAAATCAACATCCAGTCCGGCTGTTGTTTGTTCCAGTTCATCATGCCCATTGACTAGCTGATCATTAAGTTTACAGCTTTCTAAATTTGGCTCTACTTCAGGTATCTTTTGGTCTATTAAGTTCACAACTGTGACAGCACTACCATATGCATTTTCATTCCCATTCTGGATTAGATTATTTATTTTTTTCTCAGTCTGGATGTAAGTCTTTGGTTCTAGGGAATCTTTCCTTGCTTTCCAAGTGGGAATTGGCAAATCCATTACAGCCTCCTTTTCACCACCATCATCTGCTTCTTGAATACCACACTCAGATTCCGAAACAACTGAAGAATTATTTTCACTGACTTCAGAAGGATTTGCTTTGTTTGAGTAATGTTGAGCTTCATGCTCATATAACAACGAAATGTCATCAAAAAGTTTACAGCACTCTGCAAAATTACACTGAGCTTTAAACTCAGTATGACTTTTCATATGTTCTGCAAGCTCAGTGGACAGCTTAAATTTCTGATTACAGTTAAAATGCAAACAGAAATATACATTTGGATAAACATGCTGATTCAAATGATCAATAAAATGATGAGAATCCAAAAATTTTCTCTGACAAAACCTACATTTTCCATTATTCCATTTCATGATATGCTCTTGCACATTCAGATCAGAAGGATGGGCCTTGCGTGCATGCTTATTCAGAAACCGTATTTTTTTAAAGACTCTAATACATCCATCTGCAGGACACTTGAAATTACTTGAGTGATCCAAATCATTTTGAGGACAGAGCACACCATTTACCTTGTGAAGTATAGGGAGTTCTCTATTCAGGCTGTTTTCTGGTGATCCTTCTTTAATTTCCGCCTCAGAAATATTACTTGAATCGTTATCACAACTACCATTTTCAACAACATCATCCTGGCTACTAACATGATTTTTGGTTATATCCAGTGCAAGTTCAGAATTCTGCATCTCCTGATTAGTACTTGGAATGACTATCTCCACTTCATTTTCTTTAGTACTCTCCAAGTCTCCATTTTGAAGGGGGACATCAGCACTAGAACAGTTCATTTCATTTACAATAAGAGTGTCTTTATCAACGGAAGTAGCAGTCAGATGATGGAGTGTCATTTTCTTGATGTGATTCTTTAAGTGCTTAAGCATTATACCTTTTCGTCTGAATTTTCTACAACACATTACACATGAGAAACTGCCCTTTTTCTGATGAGCCTGGGCATGCCTCACAATATGACCTCCAACAAATTCTCTGTTACATAATATGCAGCGATGTTTTGGTACATTGTGATCAGTTTTAGATGAATTAAGAACTACATCGTTCTTTTTGCAATTACCATCATTTTCCAATTGTGCTTCAGAAGTATCTTCATGGCCTAGTTCTCCATTGTTTACCTCAGGTACACAAGATTGATCACCCCGCAGTGTTCGACGTGTCTTTGATGTATTTGCAGAAGAAAGCTCAGGTGGACGTTCACTCAGTTCAGCTGAGGCTTTATCTCTTAACAGTGCTAAACAGTTCTGTTTGATCATCAAAAAATTCCAAAATTCTGGATCAAAAAACAACCCCTTTTTCAAAACTGGGAGCAACTCAAAACGTACACGATTCTGAACTGAACTTATCTGTTCATTGTATTCTTCATCTGTACATTTATATAGCTGTTCAACAGTATAATAGGACTCCATGGTGCACTCAATAAAAAATATAGAAAGAGCACATATCCGCACTATTTCTAAGTCATTTGGCAAAAAGTGAGCAATGGTTTTGTATATCAAACATTTCATTTTTGGATCATCATGAAGATCTAGCTGAAGAGCACTTCCACATATCTCTACACAAATCTGTAGACCTTCCTTGCCAATCTGTGAGAAAGAAAGGAAAGGTAGAATAAATTCAGAATACTGAGAGTCTTCTGCATTTCCTTTTCCAGAGAGCTAGTAATATCTGGGGGGGGGGGGGAGAAGTATAGCTCAGTGATACAACAAATTGTTTCAAAGTTAAAATTCCCAGTTATATTTAGGAAGAAACTGGATGGAAAACAAAACAACCCAAACCCTAATATACAGGAGAACTGATGAACAGATGTAAATATTCTTGAAAGTATTGTATTATGCCAATGTAGAAGAGTAACAAATAATATTGCAAAAATTTTAAAGATACATTCATTTTAAACTGTTATCATTGTACATTATATTTTCCTATTACAGTAAGTTCACTCAGTTGAGTCAAAACCAGTTCAGAAATGGAAACTTCCAATTGTGGAAGACTAAATTTTGATCTGTTTTTCTAAATACAGTTAAAGCAAGCACAACATATAATTATATCTTTTAAAATCAAGGACAAACAATAATTACTAAATTAAAGTTCAGGCAAGAGCACAAAGTACCCCTTTTCTAATGATTAAAATAATGCCTCTTCAGAAGGCTTGCAAAGTTGTTTGGAAAGTGCTCAAAGTACCTTCACATTGATGTATCTAGAAAAGCGCCAATTCACAAATACACAAATGAAAAAATTGGGAGTTGTTATCAAAGCAGCTGCATGAGCCCTATAAAAAGATTGCTATTTCAATGTTTCAATGCTCCTGTGTGCTGCAGATTCCTTCATTCAAATGCTTTATACAACTATTAATAATCATTAAAAAATATATATTTTTTCAACAAAATACAATGACTTTCTTTTACATGTTGCATAAAACAATTATGGAACTTATAAACTAATATACATTAATTATAGTTTGCAAAGTGTAAATAGAAAATGTCTTCATAATTACAACCATTTTTTTAAGTATATGTTGAGCTAATCTTACTAATATTGGTCCATTTTAGAGCTGTACACAGCACATTTTATTCTTGCTCTATAATAAAACTTCAAAACACAAACTCCATAAGTATGGCTAGAGTACTATTTGCTGTTCTCCTATGCCAGATGTGCAAATAAAGTACTTTAGATAATATCAATATATCTTTCTCCACAAAACATTTAACTACAGTACATAACAACGTAACTTATACAATATTTAATATTGGTACTTTTAAAACACATATCTGAGGCAAATGCTATTACTTACTTCATCCCTAATGATTTTCATGAAAGGGAAAATAACTTGTAAATTTGTAGCTATCCTTAAAAGATGGTAGCATTGATCTACAAATACTTGCTTTGATGGATTAGACCAAAACTGCAGTTTACTCCAAATAAAAATCAGCTCCCTGTAAAACAAAATGAAGCTTATTATTTTAGGAACCACGATGCCAATCGTATGGCATCTATCATGTTAAAATCTATGGTAGATATAATTCAGGGTTATAAAAATAATGACATAATTTGTGTCATTTGCATAATGGTACTATTATGCAAATCAACTTGGAAATGCATTCTCCAATTCAATGGCCATTTATTAAAAGCAGCCACAACTCCAATTACTGTATTAAAATAAATTTTCACTGTATGCAAATTCCACATATGGAAGTATATAATATTGTCAATATAATTATATTATTCAAAAAGCTATTTGAGAGAAGTCATAAATAAGTGGTTGAGCCTTGTTTGTCTAAGGTTCAATTTCCACATCTACAAATGTAATAGGAAAACTGTGAATCTCTAGAGCCTTTGCCAGTCTATGTGACATTTTTAGAGTAGTCAGCTTAAATATAAGGCACTTTTGTATTCTCTTAATTCTCCATTTTTGAATTTTTTTAACAATTAAAATGTAAGACATAGTTTTTACAGATTCATGAAATTTTGATCAAGTTTTATAAAAGCACTAGCCATAAATGAGAATTTGTAAAGAAATTAACTTGGGGAAAAAATTAAGGTACTTTCTAGTTGTCAGTTAAGTAAATCAGTAAGATAATCCAATATTTTTAAGCAATTTATAACCATACAAAAATATCCACTAATATATTGAATCGATGTATTTTATAGTCAATGAAATTGCATCAAAGCACTATTTATTCTTAATAATTAACTAGGCTTTGATCATTCCTTTATAATTTACTCGTAATTTACTTTTATTATAACACTAGTGTAAAGCAGTATAGCAGTATTATTGAAAGAAAAGATTTACCAGATGCAATACATATCCCCTTTTTTGAGCTGTGGAATAAGAAACAATTCACAAAGATTCAATGCTATAGTAATCTTCCCTTCTTTTGCAATGTTGCAGATGATTTCAATGCCATTCTTGCAGTCAGTCTTCAGCAAATGCTATGCAATCAAAATGAGATAATTCAGGCAAGTGTAGTAAGAAAAAGGCTAACCTTTTACAATAATTGGAATTCCTAGTTCCTATTACTAGTTCTATTACCCAATATAGGAAGCTAATAACATAAGGGAGAAGAGAAATATATACAATAACAAGAATTTATATATGGCATATTCGGGTTTTTTATTAATTTGAATGGAATAGTTAAGTGTTACTCCTATTTTCCGTGACCAAATTTCCCATTACATTACTTGTTACTTGGCAATCTTAGAACAGAGTTAATGAAATGCTAATACTAAAAAGTAGTCCAATATTTAAAAATATATATATATACAGAATTGTGATTAATCTATATAGTTGTAATACAGGAATGATTTTTTTAAAATATGGATCATTTATTTTGCTTAATATGAATTAGAATACTATCCCTTATCAAGACATATCATAAAACTGCATTAAAGCTGACAAAGTATACCTCTTGGAATAGGTGATCTTCTAGCGGAGACATATAAAGACACATGAAAAATGCTTGATGGAAGTAAAGGTCTTTGCTAATATTAGGATGATTCATGCAAGCTTTGATAAGAGCCATTGCCTCTGGGATGCGTTCACAGGCAATAAGGTATCTGGCACGTAATTCAAAGAACAGCGGATTTTCAGAGCTTAAATATTTGTTAACTGGTAAAAGAAAACAAATAATTTGGTTATAAAATATTAAGAGTAGGTTATATTAAATCAGGTTTACAAAATATTGGAAACATTCTATTAAACTTATTAAAATTAAAAAGTGGATAATCAATGGAGGTTTTATTTTAAAAACATGGATAAGAGAATGGGGCCAATATAAAATTATTATGACAGCAATGCAAAAAATTGCAATTCACTATCTTCCTTTTGTTGCTGTCTTCCCTGCCCCAATTGAATGAGGCCATAAATTTAAGATTGAGGACTGGGGATGGGGAACTTCAAGGACATATCCTAAAGAGAGCCATTTCACTCATTATAACTCCTACAACTTCATTCCAAAATATGATCTGGCCCCATTCCTCTTGGAAACATGTAAATCCCAATGTATGTTGTGCAATCTTCTTCTACAATAATAACAAATAGCATTTCTTATAGCAACACTGCTCCTAAATATGCACATATAATTTAATCCTTGTAACTATTTAATTAAGACCATATATACTTTAAATTAGAATGCTGCAATATTGTTCAGTGAGTCTATACTATATTCCTATGAAAGTTAACACCTGGCATTTTACTTGAAAACATATCTGCAATTGCTATAAAATTATTTATTACGTGCCATCAAGTCAACTTTACTCTTGGCAAGCTGATAAATTTTGTCCATGATATAACAAGATGCACACATAAAATTATTCTTAATCCTGTGCCCATCTCAGGATCAATATCTATAAAATCAATACAAATTGTTTTCTATGCATAAGAAATAATCTCAAAATCCACAATATATTGTATACTAAATTTTCTTATATTTCCCAACTTTAGTCTCTAATTGAATTAGTTCTATCTTGTGATTAAGAAATACATTACAACGTTCACCGCCTCAAAACAATTATACAGAAATCAAATAAAAATTTCCTACATTTAACATTAAATTATGCCATTTTCAATATATATGGAAAAATTTTGTACCTAATTCCTGAGAAGCTGGTTTTCCTTTAAGGACAGCTTGTAATACAGGATCCTCCCAAGGTCCACCATCTCTGGTAATTCGAGTCACCAATTCTAAGTTAACATTTCTGTATCTGCTGAGTCGATTCTGGCAATCCTATGGAGGAATAAGTAGTGAACATTAAAGTACTTAGAATGTACCTGGGAATGTATCAGTACACTGCATATACTTCTTAGCAAAGATTTCACCTTTTCTAGCATAAAGTTAGGGGCTCCAACTGCACTTATTGCATATTTGCCAAAATGTGCCAAAACTGACTGGCACCATACTTTTTTATTACTTGTCCCAACGGTGCTTTTTCAAGAAGCAACTGGACTTTCTGTTTTTTTCTTTGAAGACGTTTCACTGCTCATCCAAGAAGTTTCTTCAGCTTTTCAGTTTCTTCAGTCCTGTTGCCTCTTGAAAAAGAACCTTTGGGACAACCATGACCTGGATGACTGAGAACCTACAGACATTTTTTATTAGTTCCATTTATTTGTATCCTACCTTTATTATTTTTACAAATAACTCAAGGTGAACATATCCAACACATTTTCCTCCTCCATTTTCCCCATAAAAACAACCGTGCAAAGTTGTTTTGTATGTGTGACTGGCCCACGGTCACATATCTAACTTTCAAGGCTAAGTTGGGACTAGAACTCATGGTCTCCTGCTTTCTTGCCTTGTAACTGAACCACTAGACCAGTGGTGTTGAACCTTTTTAGGTTCGTGTGTCAAAATCGTGTGCGTGCAAGCGTGCGCGCGCTCCCGCATGCCACCCACCCACAATGCAATGCGCCCCCTCCCCTCAGCGCATGAATGCTGTTTTTCCCATTTTTCAGCTAAAACCGGCGGGAGGGCACGCGCATGCACGACAGGACATAGGGGGAGCGCACTCCCCTGCCCCACCACCACGCATGCGTGCCCCCTCGATACAAAACAGCTGTTTTTCCTGCTTTTTTCAGCTAAAAGCTCAGGATCGCGCGCGCCTGCGCAGTGGAGCTGGGCTGGCCGACGGCTGGCGTGCCAGGCGACATGGCTCCATGTGCCATTTCGGGCAAGCGTGCCATAAGTTTGCCATCACGGCACTAGACCATACCGACTTTACTGTTAAAGTGATATTATCTGTAACTCAGGCATAATTAAGCTTAGTAACTTAGTTCACATCTTCTCTACCTTACTAAAAGTTTTATATAAAAACTTGAATTGACCAATATCATGAACATGGCAAATGGAAGACTGTGACTTAGAATGTGAGAGAAATAAATAACAGAGCATGAATTAATGGAAGAATGAAAAATAGTCATATGTTTTAATGGAAATGTTTTAAAAATGAAAAGTTGAGGAGAGTTAACTTAAGAATTCAGTAAAATGAACAGAACTGAAAATGGATTGATGAAATAATTTGGAATATAATTATTATCTGTTCACAATAATACGAAGCCACAGCTGTTAGCATTGATCAACTTCTTCTCAAGAACCTAGGATGTCATTGTGTACATTTGCAGATCCATCCAATGTGGCCTTTTACAATTGACAGATGAAAATTTTGTCAATTCGCCGATTTTGTAAGCACTGTCCAAGTATTTTTGATATGGCACCCAGTGTGTTGATAATCACTGAGAATACCATGGCTAATTTATGCTATCATCTTTCAAATTTTGATTTTAGATCTTGCCACTTTGTGATCTCTCCAATTTTTTTTCTATTTCACTACCCTCTGCTATTACTACATCAATTAGTCACACTTTCTTCTTTTCAATCCAAAATTTTAAAAAGTATAAGCATTGCCTAACATTTTTTCAGGTTTCTCTTCAATTACATTTATTGCCTCTTCCAAGCATTCATGCAGAAGAATAGTTTCCCTTCCTTTCCTTTCCTTTCCTTTCCTTTCCTTTCCTTTCCTTTCCTTTCCTTTCCTTTCCTTTCCCTTCCCTTCCCTTCCCTTCCCTTCCCTTCCCAGCAGGCAAATAAATGACTGCTGCTAGGTGAGGAGGGCAGCGAGGGATTGTGATACTGGCTGGGAGACTGTCACAGAACACTGAAAATAAAGATAACATGACTGCAGCACAGAAGCGGTCAGTAGCATGAAGCACAACTTTCCCAAAATTGATTCCCTTGGGAGTCATGCCTCCCAGATTTTGAACACATCCATTTAAGGTATCTTGCTTCAAAAACTATTGCCCTATAACACACCATTTCATCCAGTTTAACCATTACAACGAGAGTTTTAGTAGTATATAGATATCACAAATAAGCAGTACTGAAAAAATAGTCTCTTACGAGCTAAGCCAAGGGCTACTGAAAATTTCAACAGGGAAGACCACTATAGGAAAAATGTTTATAAATTTAATTGGCAAGGATTATGTAGCTTTGCTCCTTTACATTTTCTCAACTGCCATTAGAAAGTTATGGAACCAGAGTGCAAGGAAGATAGATGGTCTGATACAATAACAGACTCTAAAGTCACAAATTGATTCCTACATGAATTTGATTAACAATTAATCATGTTATTTATATACAATTCACACCATTATATATTGACTCAGAAACTCATACTTAAATTTTAAGTTACTTAGAAACTGAATTTTCCTTTTGGATAAAGTTCCTTATCCAGGTAGTTCTTGACACCACAGCAACTGGAACCAAAATTTACTATCACTAAGTAGTACCATTAGAAAATGCAATCACATTGCTTAGCAACCACAATCCGTGCAGTCCCATTTGCTGCTGTTAACTCAATCCCATGGTCTTTAGGCAAGGCAATTTCCTGCTGCTTCAAGGTCAATGGGGGAAGGCAGCAAGAAGTTGCAATTCCCAGACCCACAAACAACAGGTGTTGCTGGATCAGGGAAGAAGGAAGGGGATTGGTGGGGTATGGGGAAGGGTCAAAAAGGATACACAACAGGTATTATACAGTGTGTGTAAAGATCTGCAAAAAGTGCCACATGGGTAAGGCTGGGTGGGTGAGTGTGCAGGAGGGGTTGCACTAGAGGCATTAAATGAGTCAGGGAGGATGTGTGAGGGTTTATGATGGCAATGCGTAGGTCAGGGAAGGTGCATAGGGCTGTCCAAGTGACCAGTGCAGTGCAAGTTCAAAGAGGCTGGGGTAGGATGCACGAGGAGAGTTATCCAGTAACTTGCAGTCTTCACTGCTGGCTTCCCCTTTGACTTTCTGAAGAAACCAGCATGGAAGATTACAAATGGGAGTCATGATCATCGGGCCCTTGGGAACCAGTTATAAGTATGAATGGATTGCCAAGCATTCAGATCACAATCATGTGACCAAGGGGGTGCTGGAATGGTTGGAACTTTGAGGATCAGCTATATAACTACCATTCATTCAATGCTGTCAAAACTTTGAATGGTCACTAAACAAATCATAAATTAGATCATAAATCAAGGACTACTTATAAATTGCTTGCATTATGCTTGCTAACACTTAATTATTTGAACACTAGCAAATTACCTGGATTGACCCAAGAATGCCTTTTAAAGGATCTTCATAGAATTCATCTTTTCCAAAGAATAGCAACAGTTCGAAAAAGCTCCTATAAATCAAAGCAATTTGAAATTGAAAAGAAATAAGCAGGGCAAGCATATTATGATACAAGTTTAAATAAAGAATTTTAAATGACGGAGCAATCTTGACAAAGTCCTGTGGATTTTCTATCAGGCAAGCTCATTTAATTGTACTACACCATAGAAAGTTATTGATAGGGTAAAATATTGGAGTAATACTCTTCTTAATACAATGTTGAAGTGGTATGTTACATTATATATTAGCTGAATTTTTAGTGTATTATAGAGTCTGTACAAACTTACATAATATGGAATTGAAGAAATATTTTATTAACAGCCACTGCAACCTAAAATTTCTAATCCAATTAAAGATTACAGATCCAAGGGGATTTAAATGATGAACCAACAGTTGCTAATTCTTCTATCTCCAAAAAGAATGCAAGTTTTTTTCAGTAAACACTGCATTTTTCAGTTTTTGCTCACATGCATATGATTCCACATCATTATGAGACAATGGATTGTTCTCAAAATCCATGTCAGATTAAAAAAATAAGCAGGCTAATGAAACTGAACTTTAAATCCCTCTCTACAACTGTTGGTTTGATAAAATTAAAATTGTTGTTAATCAAAACTGAACCTCTATATGTATGAGGGTGCTAATTTTTAATACCTTGAGGTTTTAGATATTTGTTGTTCAGCAGAGCTTGCAAGTCTAGTGCCTTAAATGAAGTTACCAAATATCTTTTGGTCTTCCACAAGATTTAAGAGATTTCGCAGTAATTAATGTATAAGTGTCCTAACAATTATTTCCCATTTTTGTAGAAATAATTAGATAAAAGGCAGCTTGATGATAATACCCATCAGCAACCTGCCCTTCACTAGATAAGAATGTTTGCCACTAGACAGATTCCAAACCCCAAATATGTATTCTGCATAGGCCAACAAATTCTTAAATAGTTCTTACATTTTATACACTTGGAAAACAATGACAACAATCTTCTTCCCAAAGCTTAAAAAATTATCCTTGAAGATTAATTTTTCAAATTATCCCATAATAACAGAAAGTTAAAAAGTTTATAATAGGAAGAGCATGGTCTACTTACAAGGCTAGGCTACTTAGCACATACTGTACATGTTCACATTCATCTGGAAAAGATACACATGCAGATGTGAAACAACAGAGAGCTGTCTGGAGTACTTGAAGCTGTGGCAGAGGAACCTGCCATCTTCCAGCATAATCTTCAACAACCTGTTTCCAGAGAAAACAGTACACATTAAACTTGATCTGAAACAGAATATAAACAGGAATATAGCATGCTGTTATACTCTACAGATAGGCAATTTTTCTTTGTAACCTCACTAAAGAACAACTACAAAATCAAAGTATACAGTTACTGAGGTAAGACAAGCAGTTTGGTGAATAAAGATTAACACTATTTTATGGCTTGGGACTACATAAGACACAAGTAAGTTGTTTTCATATAAGAAAAGATTTAAGATTTTGAGTCTTCAGTCCATAATTGCTTTTTTTGTTTTTCAAAAAAAAACCAGGTATATAGAATGTAAATAAATCATACAATTATCACCCACAATGTCTCTAAGGGGTGATAAGAAACATAGTAATGCAAGAGGATAGGATGCTCAAACAGTATACAAGAAAATAAATTAATTTATTATCTATTCCCTTCTACAAATAGTCCCCACTTACCAAGTGGTTGTTTAACAATCATTCAAAATTGCAACAACATTGAAAAAGGAGCTTTATGACTAGTCTCAAAGTTGCAACCATTGCAACATCCTGCAATCACATGATCACAGTCCAAACCAGCAGGCATTTATAATAGTCACAATATCTGGAAGTCACATGATCACAATTTACAATCTTCACAGCCAATAAGCAAAGTCAACTGAGAAGTCAGAAGTCACAAGTTGCAGTCATATGATGTTGCACTTAACAACCACAGGTGATTTGCTTAATGACTGCAGGGAGTAGTGATATCATAAGTTGGCAGAGTCTCATTTATGAACATGTTGTTTAGCAATAGAGTTGCCATTCCCATTTGCAATTGCTAAATGAGGATTTACTATTTCTTCCCCAAGAAAACAATTTGTGTTATAGAAATGTGTTTCTACTTTTGTTAAAAGGAAAAGAATAATTTGTAGCACCATTCCATGGCTAAGGAATAATAGAAAACTTACAATTCAAAATATTCATAATTTAAGGTGGCCTCTTAGTCCTCTGGTTTACAGATGCAACACAGAATTTACCCAGAAACAAGATATGCAGTATAATTGCTATAAGAATTTTTGCCTCAGTATCAACATGCTACTAGCTATTATGTTTGGTTGCACAGATGTTTAGATTAGATCCAGCATTTTTATCCATCTATTGAGTCCTTCCCAAAGACCTACCTAGGATAGGTAGATATTGTTGCTTGATGGTATTAAAGATACTGCCACAGTTTGTAAGCTGGTCCAAGTAAAACTGCCTTTTGCAATTGACTGATATTTTTCAATATTGATGGAATTCAAATGATGCTCCAGAGGTTTTTGAATTTTTATTATTTATTATTAGGCCATTCACAGTCAGCCAGAGGTTTATACTGGCTTTGGCATTTTAATCCATCTATCGAATCATATTTTTATCCTTTTTAAATATATTTGATCAACCCTAGGTGGTAAATATATTTAAATATGTTTTAATACTTCTGCATCCTATTTTCCTATAACAACCATGTAAGGTAAGCTAGGCTGAGAAAGTTACCCAGGTGGCTTTCATAAGAAAGGTCTAGAACTCATCATCTCCCGATATATCAGTATAATAGAAAAAAAACTGCAAAGAAAAATGCCTATTAAAGTATGATTTAAGTATCAAATTTAATAAAAAGTTAAGTGTCCCAAAATTAAAAACCAGCTGCTAATCATAATCCTCCAGTTCATCACTAATCAATGTGACAGATTTGCCACACAGCATTCAATTGCAATACAGAAATCAAAGCTTAAGAGTATGTACTTACACTGTAACCAAACCAAATAGTTGTAACTATAAATCACAAGAAATAAAAGAAACTACTGCTTCTGCTTGTACTGTGTATGAAAGGATCCATTCAATTGAAAAAGCCATCAAATGTCAATAGATGTATGTAACATCAGGCTTCACTCCAACATGCTGTCTAATTGAAATATTACATTTATCTTTACACACCAAGTTATTATGAGAAATTGGAATGTCACATCTTCACCTTCAAAACATTAAAAAAAACTACTTATTCATAAGATTACAGTATGAGTACCCTATTATAATGTCAATTCAAAGTTAGCAAGTCATTCACATAAAATGCTCTCCATATTTTTTAAAATGCACCTTACTTTGGAAGGTAAAACACCCTGATTAGAGAGGCACATCACTGTCAAATTAAAAACAAATGATTAATATAGGAAGATCAGAAAGATACGGTAAGTTAAATGTAATGCCACTCAAATCTAAATACATTATCTGTATATGTACACACACAATCAGTTTGCTAAATAATCCACAATGGTTGATTATTACACTTTTGGCTAAGTCAAATTCAAAAAGATTATGAGTGGTGAATTAACCCTAAATCTTAATTCTTATTTTTTGTTTTGCTGACACCAAGATGTAACTGATTTTGGATAGCTCTACATTATATTATAATCACTATAATGTTGATTTCAAAACTGTGATACATGATTTGTAGGAACTGGCTTTTGACTCTTTTCTAGTGCTAAACTGATATAATATAGAGTAATTGGGATCTCAAAACAAATTTTAAAAGCCCATTGTATGGAAAATGTGTTGGAAATAGGTATTTATGCTTCAGCTCATTTATAGGATAAAGATGATTTTTAAAAATAATTTTCTGCAGTAAAAAAATATCTGCATAATAGCTTAGTGGTATTATTTACATTATTTACATTTACAGCATATGGCTCAAATTTTCAACATAGACACCTCATCTATGCATCTCATGATACTAAAACAGATACTAAAATTTCTTCGTAATTTTAACGTATCAAAAACTTTAATACATTTTAGACTACAGTACATTTTATTCAACAAAAAACAATTCAGACTTACTAAATTACATTGCATTTATATACTAAAAACTTGGATATGCAATTAATGCTTCATTCAAACATAATTTACATTGTTCTATAAATGTTGCAGTTGGAAAGAAAATTATTATACATATTAATCCTATTCTGAGACAAGACTCAATAATTTCAGATATTAATATTCCACTTTGTCCAATATTCCTGGACAAAGAAAATGGGTTCTTCATCTTTTACTTAAAACCAAAAGCGTCTTCAGCATTAGAAAAATAAATATATGCCCCAACTATTAAATATTTTGCAGGTTGTTATTAGCAAGTGATCAATAAATGACTTATCAACAGAGATTTATAATTATAATAAAATATAGTTACCATTAATTAAATGTAGAACTTTTATATTTATATGAAAATTTATTAATATATACTTAATATGAAAATTTATTAATATGTATGAAATTATTTTTTCAAAATGTTTGTTTTGCATTCAATTAAGAGAATTTTTTTTAAAGCCAGGAATAGAGAACTGGAATGAAATCTTTATCTCGATGGCATAGAAAATTTAACAATACTATTGTTTTCAAACAATTTCAAAATTGTTTTTACACAGGATTTTATTTGTGGATTTTTATGTGGATTTCCTATATTGGGTATAGAAAAACATTCAGTATATGGCCACAGAGGTAAGTTTATATTAGATATATACATCAATACTTCTCCGAAGTATTATAGAATCCGCTTTAATGTATAAAGCAGATATTTAATATATTATTTCTAAATCAAAAGTCAATATGAACATCAAATTACATCATATAATTTTCTTCATTTTGTCTAAATGCGATACAGTATATGAATCCAGACACGGAGGTCTTTCAATCATACTTTATGGCGTAGCTTTGCATGAATATAGTAAACTGTGGTTTATTTCATAAACTATGGCTAAATGGTTAATTGGGTGTATGAGTCAGGCCAAAGCTTTAGTACAATTTCATCTGAATAACAAACCAAATGTATTTACTAAATAAAATGAAACAATTGTATTTAATCTGACTTATTTTCAGGTAAGGATAGGATTCCACCTAAATAATGTAGAAATGCAAAAGGCTAGCACAGCATAAGTTCACTTATATTTTAAGTCTCTCAAGCATAAACAAACACCATTTAGAAATCATGACAAAGCAATAATATAATCAGAAGTTTCTTCATTCACCACAGATGCCAAACACTTAAACATGTGGCTTTTTTTTCCTGACTATGTTAATTCAGGTAAATGTGCATGATCTTAATTTCCATTTGGGCCTTTATTCCAAACCCTCCCACTACCTTTAAATTCCCCAAGCCACTTTGGGATTAAGTAGAACAAACAGAATCCAAGCAGGATCATATAAAACAAAATACCAGCAAAATAATAATACATGGCAGGGTTAGAATGAAGTGGTAAACTTATGTCAACATACCTGTAACAACCAATCGAGATCTTCCCTCCAGCTTCCATCCCATCAGAAAAAGACATGCACTGGCAAAATATCCTCCGTAGGATCTTAATAGGAAACTGAACAACTAGCAGCAATAAGGCAGCAACTAGGTAATGAACTCCCATTCAAAACAGCGGGCTGTTTTCAACGCAACCCTCATTCATGCTCAGGCCAACCAAATGCAAAGTTTTAAGCAGAGGAGGAGGTGGTCTGTGAAGAACTGAGTCCCTCCCCCAAACCCCTTTAAAGAACTACAGTAGCTTTTTCTTATTACCTCAACATCAACATCAATGCAAATGCAAAGAGTCTGCAAGGAATATAAATCCTTCCATTCCCCACTATCCTGTCAGAGCCGAAGAAGCTTCTTGGATGAGAAGATGAAAATGTCTTCAAAGGAAAACAAAAACAATAAAATCCAGTTGCCTCCTGAAAAAAAAAAAGTCCCTTTGGGACAACCATGACCTGGATGACTGAGAATCTCTTGACACTTTCAATGTCAATTAAAAAATCCCCAGCTCCTACACCAGGGATCGGCAACCTTTAAACACTCAAAGAGCCATTTGTACCCATTTCCCACAGAAAACACCGGGAGCCACAAAACCCTTCCTGCACCTGACTATTTCCTGAGCTGCCACAAAACTAGCATATGTAGTTGAATTAAACATTCTGTTTTCTTCTGAAACTTTTCTTTTCTTGGATTTATCCACGGTTGGCCCAGCGGGGATCAAAAAGCTCAATAAATCATGCCAGCGGGTGTCGCACATTGGCGGTTGTGATACATATTTTGAGTGACAGGGAGCCACAGCAGAGGGATGAAAGAGCCATAGGCGGCTCCCAAGTGACAGCAAATGGTGAGAGGACGTGTGCAAGGCCTTTTTCTGCACCTCAG
>JANHJO010004203.1:84598-95295 GCA_032468235.1 Pseudoxyrhopus heterurus
TATTATGTGTTTTTAATTATTGTAAACCGCCCTGAGTCCTTCGGGAGAGGGCGGTATAGAAATTTTATTAATAAATATTAATAATAAACTCTGAAATTTCCTGCCACTACTTTTAACCGCTTAATCAATTAGGGCAGGTCCTTCCTAAGTTTCTTTCTCTGACCGTTAAGCCACTGGGGGCTCCTGCCTCTCTTGTCTGATGGGTTCCTAGGCAGCACCTCAGCCCCTCGTTCCCTGAGGTCATCCACACATTCCGTTAAAGATCTGATCTGTTGATCCGTGCTTACAATTTAATATTTTGTGTGAACAAGCCTTAGAATAATGCAGAAACTTAGAATTTTCTTTTTCTTTTTTAAATTATGTATTATCGAGTCATTTTAGACTCCTAATAACTACGGTCCCTAACCTGTTCTTTCAGGTCCTTGTGCTCATCACCACTATATCTGAATTCACTTACCTTACTGTTGGTCATGTTTTCTTCTCTCTCCTTCCATCTTTCCTAGCATTAGAGCCTTTTCCAGAATGTTCTGTGCATAATGTAGAATATTTTGAAACGCAGAATACTTTGAAGCAGGTCATTTATGCCTCAAGTGAAAACTGTCAGGCTTTCGTCATGCAAACAGATTTTGTTTTATGAAAATCAAATTGTTTTTTTCAAAAGATACAATGGGCATAAGACATCATCACTGTTTTAACATAAACAAGCATAAAAAAGGGATTGGCACAAGTACAAGGAGCTGCAGTAGTATTTTAAATATTGATGTTTTCTATTTATTGTCAGCTATGTCATAAACACATCTAAACTGTATAAGTAATTTTTTAAAATATTTATATGTTTATTATTTTATTAATACCATAACATTTACTATACTGCCAATATATAAGGTCTTTCAATAGTTTACAATAAAGCAAAGTTAAAAACAATGATAAAATCCCCCCAATAACAGAAGTGATCATAATAGTGAAAAATAAGTACTGATTTATTAGTTTGACTTTACTGACTCACAAACAACGTATGATAGACAATGGATAACATTCACTCATTCAGTTTCTGTGGCTGCCACATTGACAACACTCTGGTTAGCTTACAAGCATTAAAAACTCTTCCTGTGTGAAGAGATAACTCAAACAAATCTCTCTGATCTATGGTGCATTCACACAATATCCAAGCCTAGTACCTATGGAAGGACTTAAGTACCAGTGAAGCATTTAAGACTGTCTTGAATGACACAGGGTGACGGCCAGAGGTGGGTTTCTACCAGTTCTCACCAGTTTGGGAAAACCATCTGTTATGGAACAACTGGTTCGGGCGAACCGGTTCCATCAGAAATGAAGCTGGGCCCAGCCACCCACCCCTTCGCTATACCTACCTTTATTCACTTCATTTTAATCACAGCTGATCAGGCATGGCAGCGTGAAAACTGCCCATCAGCTGTTCTGACTCTCCGGAGCTGCAGCAATAGGTAACAATCCCATTTTTTTGCTAATGGAATACACGTGCGCAATGCATGTTTTGCGCGCGCAAAGCACGCAATCACTGAACCAGTTGTTAGACTGGTAGGAACCCACCTCTGGTGAGGGCCGTATGGAGCTTGAGAAGAGAGTAAATGGGGCTCTGTGATGTAACATGAATTAATAGGAAGGAATCCAAAACATGTCAATTCTGTCATAACTTGTCAGGTACATAGACATAGTTGAAGATAGGCAAGAATGCAAATAGTCAGGCCCGGAAGCCATTCAAGCTTTATAGATAACAAACAACACCTTGAATTTCACCTAAGTACTGTTCACTTCGCAGAAATATTTTATAACACATGAAGGGACATCCATAACTATTTGCCCATCACATTCTGAATCAGCTCAGCTTTCAAGCGGTGTCCATTGATACAATTAATATATTTCAATAGTGACATTGTTATATTCTTGAAGTTGTAATTGTGTGTGTGTGTGTTTCTGTTGCTTGCATTTCATTTTTTATTTCAAAATTTCATGTAAGTCATCTTTTACACTTCTGTAATGGAACCGGAATTGAATCTTTAGCAAAGTTGTATTACTGTCCTCTGTTATTTTTACCATAAGGATCATTTCAATTGTCATAAATGAAATTATTTAGAAATTATCATTTCCCGATACCGATTACTGAAAGGAATAGAATAAGTAGTAAATAAAACCATACAGTCTCATTTCCAAATAAATATTTTTATTAGATTTTACTATATTATTTAGCTTAATTTCTGGTTATCAGTTATACCTTACATAGAATACAGATCATAAATATTAATTGTAAACACATAGGCAATACCTAATTTGAAAAAAAATCCAGAATAAGAAGTATTCATAGGGAAACTATCATTGTTTTTATTTATTTATTTTGCATATTTAGGAATCACCCATCTCTCTCACAGAAAGAGTTTGGGCAGTATACAAATATAATATTAAAAGCATAAAAACTGTATATAATATTTAAAAGAGGCAAGAAATGTTAAAAATTAATTAAAAGGCAAGGAGAGGGCCTTTAGGTGCTAACCAGCCTGCTGGTTGCCTGTTCCTCTCTATGCTCAGAGCAAGGCCGCAGAGCTATGTGTTCATGCTTTTCCGTCATGTGATTTCACATTTTATATAGAAATGTTTCATGTGTCCAGAAACTTTCTTTCAGCAAGTGATTTCACAGGAGCCTTTTTCTTTGTGTAACCATTTTTTTCTACATAATGTTCTTCCAGAACAAAGTGGAACAACCTGGCAAAGAAATAACACATTTTTAAGGCTAAATTAAGGAGAAGTTCTAGACTGTAAAATTAGAATCTGTTTAGAACAGAAATTTCAGCTGAGAAAAAGCTGCTTATTGGTTTCAGAACTTGAAATACTCTGCTAATATTGCTTAGGACCATTGTTGATCAGAGTCACTTCACTTGCAGATTCTATTTTTCTGCTGGTAAAACTAGCATGGAAATAGAGATCACTTTTCTTATTGCTTGGATATTAACATTTCTACCCCCAACTATTCCATCATATTACCCGGTCTAACCATCAGCTATTTGTATAAAAATGATCCTGCCTTTCTCAATCCCACTAAAAAACGATATTGAAAGTCTAGATCACATCTTCCTTCCCTTATTTGCTTCTATTTTTGCTTCTCTGTCCATTGGCTATCTTTCCTTTACCAATCTCCTTCATGAAGATCCTGTGTATATGTGTAGATATATTCAGCTGTATCCCTTGACTTTGTTGCTCATTTTGATCAGCAAAATCTGTTGTTCAAATATATAGAGGACTGAAGTTGAAATTAGCTCTAATTATCTCCTATAATTAACCTCACTGTCCTGGGGCATTTCATTGTTCTATAGATACTATGGGATATATTTGAGACTTACCCAGCATGGAAGATCTTGCTCTTTTTCTACTAGTGCTCGTCTCCTACACCAGTATATGAAAAATATAAATAACCCCAGGAGAAATAGGGAAATCAGTATACAGACAGTTGCAATAACAATTCTTTGATGTTTGTTTGGGGCTGTAAAGAGAAATTAAGAATTAAGAATTGGCTGATGAAGTAATAATAAAAGAATAGAAAAGATCAGGTGCGCATAGAACTGCATTAAAAGCTGGCTTTATAAAAGAATTCTAGGGACATAGTTTATAGATCCAGTCCATTCACGGTTATCAATAGCATAACCATAATATAACATTTCTAATACAGATGATGGATCAAATTGGAGCAGTAATGATAATGACTGTGGAAAAAGTCTAGAAATCATATAATGAGATTTTTTCCTAATACACTTCTTGTTGTTGTTAGTTACAAAAGCATGCCCAACCCATCGAGACCCCATGGACAACGTTCCTCCAGGCCTTCCTCTCCTCTACCATCCCCCGGAGTCCATTTAAGCTTGCACCGACTGCTTCAGTGACTCCATCCAGCCACCTCATTCTCTGTCGTCCCATTCTTCCTTTGCCCTCAATAGCTCCCAGCATTAGGCTCTTCTCCAGGGAGTCCTTCCTTCTCATGAGGTGACCAAAATACACTTTTTTGAAGTGTATTTTCTGCATAAATACACTTCTACAGAAATACAATTTTTAAATGCATTCTTTACAATAAGCATTCTTTATCTACTTGTCTGTCAGTGAAATGGCTTGGCTTTAGAGATGCCAATTAGAAATTCTGCAAGTTATAATCTCTAATGCATCTGTAATAGAAACAAACTGGGAAAGTAAGTGTGTTCTAAGGGTTTTTTTTAATTAGCAAGTCTAGTTTAAAAAAAACACCTTTAGAGAATTATAGATTTGATCAAGGAAATGACTGGCATCCTTTGGGCTCACTGGCATCCTTTGGGCTCATGAAATAATAAGCACATGAAGAAAGTGTTTGCAAAAAAAAAAATACTAGGTAACTTCTAAGACAAACTACGGTAAGACAAGAGAGAAGAGGGTGGGTACAGGGAAAGGGGAAGGGAAAAGGGAAGGGAAAGGGAACAAGAAAGGGAAGGAAAAGAAAGGAATTTTCTGACTTTAAACCCACCTTGTTTGCTTACAATTTCAGGTAACGTCAACTCTTGTGAATTGTTTAAAGATGGATGTTGAATAACACAGATTACTGAATTTTCTGAGACTGTCTTGGACAAGACTTGAGTAAACGTGCTGATAACAGTTACTGTCTTATTTGAATGTAGAATCATTTGTGATTTTGGCTTTATCTGAAGAAGTTTCTTCATCTTCCAGGTAATTACTGGAGCTGGTCTTCCTGTTACTGAACAGTTTATTTCTCTTATTTCTTCCATATTATCCAGATTAGGAACTCGTCTTACATTTATTTCAGGTTCTGTTAGAGCTTAAAAAAATTGTTCAATTAATATTTACAGCTGTGCTTTGGGAGTAAGAAAATTTCTATTATTCTTGCTTCTGATGAGTTGGATTGACATGATAGTATTAACTAAATTACTTATTTATTAAGCAACAGCAGAGAGGAGACAGCAATAAAGGGAAGGATTTCCTCATTAACAGTGTGCCATTAGGGTGAGAAAGAAGGCAGAGAACCTAGAAAGACACTGTTTATGTAGAAGTAATTAGCTACCAGTATCTGGTCTAGTACAGGTAAAAAATTGATACAACACATCTCCAGATAGCATGCTACATATTGCATTGCTGTAGAGTGCATGATTAATATGGTCAGCAATGATTCACCTCTTTTTAGCCGAGCTGGATTAAATGGTAGTATCTACAACTGATAGTTACTCACAATCATATATAGAAATTACAGTGTTCACTGCCATAAGCTGATTATTAGGTTTCCCAACCTAAACCTCACAGGATGGCAAGTGATTTGGTTGCTGCTGAAACAGGAGGGCGCAGCAGCAGCAATAGTATTGCTCAATACTGTAGGAAGATCTGCCACCTTACAGTTTGAATTAAATATCTTGTAAACTGTTGCCAAAGGGTCTCAGTCCAAGCAAAAATGTGTTAAAACAGCATAGAATAAGGTTACATGAACACAGTAGAGGAGCAGTTTAAGTGGATAAACTGTGGAGTTGATATGTTGTAAGAGTGCTCTTCTGTTGCCCAGTATTAGCCATCCCCTCCTCCTTCCCACTATTGGTTGTTTAATTAGGAGGTTTCCAGGGATTTCAGCTAGAGAGTCTCTTGATGTATACCGTAATCATAGAAATTGTCACAGAAAAGGAAGGAGAGTTGAGAGTGTCTCAGTGTAACAGCATGCAAAACCCATGGCGTAGCAGTATCTGTTAGCTGATGGTAAGCTGATGGTAAAAACTACGCATGGTAAGACCTGGTTAGCACTTAGGTGGGAGACCACCAAAAATTTTAGAGCTGACGGCTTTGGTGAGATATCAAAAACATCCTGAAAGAATAGCAAGTACTTCCCTACAGTTAACAGGAAAATAATAGGAGCGTGTGTATATTACTTTCAGGAGATGAGCTGGGATCAAAAGAGTCTTTACTTTTACCCTAGCATCTATTTAAACACCATCTATTCTTATATTGTGAAATTGCCTTTTCTTTATTAACACTGCAAAAGATGCCACAAATTATCTAAAGACAGGTATCACAGATTTTTATGACTACAGTATGTTAAGCAATTGTTAAATTAATTATTGGTTCAGAGAAGTAATGATGATTAAAATGTGATCATAATAGCTCTTATTTAAACCTGGCCTAAAATCTGAACTTTAATTGGCTAATTTATTTATTTGTTGGAATTTCTATGCCGCCCCACTCCCAGAGGACACCAGGCGGCTCACAACAAACAATCAGAGTAAAACAGTCATAAAAAATTTAAAATATAAAAAACTGTATAAACTATAAAATTTGGATAAAAAGCTAAACCTAAAAAATTTAAAACTCACCGCAGTTCTTAAAACCCCTGTAGCTCTTAAAAACCCCACTCTTCCCTCAGGTAGCGCAACCCCAAGCCTGCTGGCACAGCCAGGTCTTCACCGCCCGGCGGAAGGTTAGAAGGCCGGGAATGATCCAAATCCCAGGGGGGAGCTGATTCCATAGGGTCGGTGCCACCACAGAGAAGACTCTCCCCCGCGGGCCCGCCAGCCAACACTGTTTTGCTGACGGGACCTGAAGGAGGCCAACCCTGTGGGCTCTAACAGGGTGCTGGGAGGCATACGGTGGTAGTAGGCAGTCTCGAAAGTAACCCGGTCCTAAGCCTTGAAGGACTTTAAAGGTCATAACAAGCACCTTGAATTGCACCCGGAAGCCAACTGGAAGCCAGTGCAGCTCGCGCAGGAGAGGAGTTACATGGGTGCACCGAGGCACACCCATAATGACCCGCGCAGCTGCATTCTGGACCAGCTGAAGTCTCCGAATGCTCTTCAAGGGCAGCCCCAAGTAGAGCATGTTGCACAACACAACTAAATGTGTACTGAAAAACAAAATTACAGTGTTTATATAATTGTTATAACCCCTCCTCCAAAACCCCTATATTAATATTATGGTATCATATGGTGGCCCACTCACATAATACCTAGGAAAAATATATGAATTAAAAATTACTCAGTCCTATTTTAGCCAAACATAGCCTACTATACAAAACAATTCAGATTTCTAATTCTAATCATCACCTGGATTTCTGTTATATGAGTCATCGAACGTACCTAGTGTCAGTAGCTCTAAAAGATATTATAAGCTATAGTAAACATTCGATTCAAGGAGTGTTCCTGTCTTTGTGAAATACCATCACTAATAACCTGCGAGGGTTATCCTCTAATAAAATAAAATAGACTACCCAAAAAGGACAGAAACACCCAGCTGGCAAAATATGGAAGGGTGAACTTTGGAAATGGAACAGAAAAACACGTATGTTACTTTTATGTCGAGTAAGTGTTTAATAGAAAGTGGCATCACCTATTTCTGCTGTTCAGCAATGGTTGCCTCCCCATTCTAACAACAGGGCAAGTAAGCAGTGTAGATAAGTCACAGGAAAGATGGAATGTGTTGATCAGAAGAACCCAGAGGCAAAACAACCATGAATGATACTGATCTGCTTTGATCTCTCAATAGTGATCTGCTTTGGCACAGAAGATGAACAAGCAACAAGTTCTTAGACAATAACCTTCATACAATTCTTTCTCCCTACTAGCAAACACTTGAGCACAGGTCAGAGAAGCAGAAGATAATAGATATGGGAGAGGAAAGGTATTAGAGAAGCCTTAAAAATCAAGCTGTGAATCTGCAGGCTTTTTTTCACACAGCTGATAAGAATTCAAGATAACATAGCTGAAAGAGAAAAGAAATAAAACAAGAACCAAATTCATTACAAGGTAATCATGACAACTACTGAATCAGCTTATAAAGCTCATAGATATTAATGCCTTTAGGAGACCAGATACTGGAATTATACAATGCATGATACTTCACTAATCCTCATTCAGTTCATCAATCTTTGTGTGTATGTGTATGTAATAAAATTTCCTTCTTTTCTGATATTACCATAGTTAATGAGATTTTCCTTAAGTCATGGAACAGAGGCAATCAACTTACACTAGTTCAGAGAAACCGTTCTCTTGTTCAGAGAAACTATTTATTTCATCCTATAAATGTTATAGAACTGCTATAGGTAATGCTGCTAGCATGAAATGATCGGCAATTGTTGAAGATCCAGACAATAAAACAATATAACTTACCATAGACTTTGAGACATATCTTGCCTGAAATAGGTCCTAAGGGAAATGTATTGAAGATGCAACTGTAACAGCCTTCATCCTTGAATGACACCCCATTGAAAGTGATGGCAGAAAAAGTCAAATCACTCTGGGAAAGGTGGATATTGCTCTGGTTACTCAGAACTTTAGCTCCATAAGCCTTGCTGTAAATTGCTATGTTGGTTTGGTTTTTTTGCCAGGTGACCTGAACAATGTCATGATTTTTGGCCAGCTGACAGAACAGAGTCACATTTTTTCCAGTTGTGATAGTTTGAACAGGCTTGTGAATCACTTCTGTGTCACCTGAAAGGAAAGTACAAGGTACTAAATTCTGAAGACCTTTTAAAAAACGAATTCTTAATGACAAAATAAGTTTATATCACCACATCAGCAGTACTCTGAATATTATATTTACCCAGACCTTAAGATTATTTAATTAAGCCCTCCTCTGGGTGAAGTTACAAATAGTAATAAATAAAAATAAATACATGAAATAACTCTCTAGCCTAGTAGCAGTATCAATGGAGACAAACCAGCATAGATAGGGTGTCCTGGGAGAATAGCTTTTGCAATTCTAACTTGAGATAGCCATATTTTATGTCAAAGTCATGCATTAGTTTATCAGATAATCTAGCAAGCCCCAGTAACATACCACAATCTGATACTACCCTGCTGCCAATATTTTTTCTCTACCTTATCTGAATCTGGCATTATCATTCAATCTGTTCTGCTATCATTGGCATCATACAAGAAAAACATTGAAATTTACTGTTGATATTATCATATCTCATAGAAATAACGCCTAAAGTCTTCTAATCACATGGCTTTGTCCGTAATACTAACATGCAATAAAGCTAATCAACAAGCAAGCAAATTGCTCTCCTCTGGCTACTTTGAATTACATTAGATTCAGTCTGTTGGACCAGAGGCAAGGAACTGTGGAAGTTGTAGTCCAAAGCATCTGGAGGGCATCAGGTTGACTACAGCAATATGAAAAACTTGTCCAAAACTCACCTACAGAGTACTGAGTCCAGAGAATACAGATAACAAGGAATACAGAGATCATTTCAACTGTGTGATGTTAAGGCACTGATAAGTTACATTTAGAATCTTAACTTATTACAGAGCAATTAAAGAGAACTGAAAGCTGTTTTTATTATTATTTTGGGGAAGTGCTTATAAAACCACATCAAGGGGAATTCTATAACACTTGATTTTTTTATATACTCAATCCTATACTCATTTACTCAGAAGCAGGATCCAGTTTGAATTTCCCGCAATCTAGGGTAGCCTGTAAATGTACAACTATAGGGTAGTCCCAACTCGGTCATATGTTTTTGATCACTCAGAGTTTACTCTGAATTTCCCAGTGTTTAATATAGATGGAAACAAAACACTTGGAGCCAATTGCAAAATCCCATGTTACAAAAGAGTCATTGGCCTCACTATTCCACTTTTTTCAAAAAGATAGTTTACTTAGCAATATGACGACTTTAGCTTACTACTAGGTATGAGGCCCATTTTCCTTTAAAACCACATGCTGTCAGTTGACAAGAAATTCTATAAAAAGAAAAATGTGGTTTGCCTTGCTAACCACTACCTGAAAGGATAAAGGGTTGTGCTGCTGCTATATGAATACAAGTTCATTGGGCTGAAACAAGTTAAGTTCATTATATTTACATGTATTTCCTGAATAACAGCTGCTTTTCAATTTCTTCCAAATTTTTGGCTTTGTTGGAATGTGTGGATCTGTGGTTTGTCAAATGCTATGCAAAAACTAAGGAATGGACTTCATATATTTTTTTCTATTACAATTATGAGCATATGAAGTTAGTCATATTACTAAACAAATCCTGACTGAAGTTTCTGTCTTGTGATTCCTGCAAAAAATGTAGCTGATATGTAAGTAGGGTTACTAGAAAGTCAAGATTTAAGTATCTATTGCAGTCTGTTTCTCTTACTGTTGGGAAATGATGTCATTTGTTTGGTAACAACACCCACAGAGATGATATGGGAGAGGAATTTTTTTCCCCACACTGCAACATGATGATACTTTGATTCTAGAGAACTTGTGGAAGAATGCTTATGACTTTTGCACAAGAGTTTTCTTTTGGTCTTTCCAGTACAACTGTAAATAACCGATCCAAAGAAGACAGAAGAAAGAAAAGAGAAGTTGATTTAGTGTTACCAGAAGACATGGGAAACAAAATAGTTAAAAAAAGGTAAGTTCCAGATTGTTTCAAGGTCAATGTTTCACTTTAAGCTTGAGTCCCTACAATTACTATAATTAATGCCAAGGTCAAGTTTTCCCAAAATTTGGCCAATTGCCAAGGTCACATGTTCTCCTATTGTGATGATTTGAAAAGTGATTTTTGTAATTATGTAAGTGTGTAGAGACTACTTTGTAAATATGCCTCCTATGCATTTTATATGGTTTGAAGTATATTGAATTTAGCTATTATTTATTTATTTATTTATTTGTTGGAACTTCTATGCCGCCCATTCCCGAAGGACTCCGGGCGGCTCACAACAAAC
>JANHJO010004203.1:174579-187942 GCA_032468235.1 Pseudoxyrhopus heterurus
GGGTTAGGGTTAGAGTTAGAGTTAGAGTTAGAGTTAGAGTTAGAGTTAGAGTTAGAGTTAGAGTTAGAGTTAGGTTTAAGCTCTGGGAAGAGAAAACTTTGATATCCGTGGAATTCAATCCAGCTTCAGGGTATGGCTTTTGGAATTATTTTCAACTTCTCAACCAGCAGTGGCCAAGGGAGGTACATGTAATATATTACATTTCTCTGTGTGCTTCTACACTCCATCCATGTTTCATCATGCGTGTGGTGAATAGCATGTGATAAATTGCATAGGCTTAGTTCTTGAGTCACATAACCAGGAGGAAGAAAGGATGAGGACTAAGAATGGACAGTTTAACAGAATTTGAGGTGTTGTCCAGCTCTGTCATATTGTTGCACTGAAAGGTTTTTTTTTATGTATCATGAAGATGTTGTTATTGATGGTGAAGATAATAGTGATGATGATAAAAGATTTTTCCAGAGTCCCCAGCCTGGTACACCTTTGGACATAATTTCTTTTGCCAGCTTCTCTCCTACACCAAATTTGCTCCCGTTGGATTCAGTTTGAAGCAAAATCTCACAATGATGGATTGACAGATGGATGATTTCTGGGCTCCTTTACATAATTTCTTTCCAACATTACTTTGAGTGGGAAAGTATAACCAGGCTCAGAATGAAGAATTTTAATGCTAGTTTTGTCACTCATTTAATATCATCAGAAGCAACTATCATCAAACATCAGTCAGGTTTGATAATGATATACCAATCCAATATTGTATTCCTGAGCACCTATTCAAGGCTAACTGAATATCTTGAATTTCTGGTCATTATATTCCTGCCTGATATAATTATAGATATATTGAGCTGAAAGTAAGAGAAAAAGAAGGTGATAGCATCCTACAACCACAAATAATTAGAAGCAGGTGTAAATGTCCTGATCCTGTTGCCATAATAGTCATACTCTTGATGCAAAAAGCAAAACACATCCCATACCTTAGCCTGGCTGGGAAAAAGGTACTGCTGGAATGGAGATTTCTGTCTTCATCATCCTTTCAAGTTCCAGAGAAAACAATGAGAGTACCTGAGCATCAATGTAAAACTGCTACAGAAGGTAAGTTGATAAGACAAGTAACATCAACTTAAACTATCACAAAAGCGAAGACAAGTAACATCAACTTAAACAATCACAAAAGCGAAGCATAAAATGAGATAATCATAGTAAAGCATTCTGAACTCCTCTTTCCTCAATAGTCAAGACTGATTTCTCTTATAAAAATTAACCCTTTATGTTAATCAACCTTGATGCAGGTTTTATTAAACAGAATCCCACTGAGTGTATTATAATTTTCTGAATATATTTAAGCCACGGGTAGTCAAAGTTCATTGTATGTAGTTAATATTTTGGGTAGACAGAGGATAACAGAGAGTAGGAGAATTACACAGAATAGAATCTTGTCAAATACAAATAAGATGAGGATTTTCTGTATATTTCACATGTACGTGTGTGTGTTTTTTGAACTATTATGTTAAACATTTGGGCAGTGTACATTATGATTTGTTTCTCCATTCCCCAAATAACAGCCACCTCTGAGTTAAGTTTGGCATTTCTGATACAAGAAGAAAACCAGAGAATATAGAAAATGGTTGGAGAACCAATGAAGAACTTGAGAAGCTCATTCCAACTAAAAGCCTTGAGTAATTCAGCCTAATCCTGATTTAAAGATGCTGTGAATTTTAGTTTATGAATGGGAAGGGAAAGGTTAGTCCTTTTAGTGGCTAGTAATAAAGCTATAACGTGCAAATTCAATGGCAAAATAATATAGAATAAATTATGCAAAAATCCTATTCATTTTAATATTTGAAATTTCCTTCAACTTTAAATGAAAGATACCTGAAGACGCTTGGACTGAAGACTAACAATAGGGTAAGTGTCTCTTACCCATAATGGTTGAGAAGGTTATGATTTAAATGAAATGTTTTGCTTTTTCCATGTCAAAGTCATCTGTTTTATATATATATAAGTAATTGGTGAACTATTGATAGCCAAATCATATATTACTTGACTAAGCTAAATATTTGGTCAGTGTCTTCAGGAGAAAGTACTGTAGTGGGGTTAAACATAAATCAGCAAAGTTTAAAGGGATACTAAAAAAAACAATCCTTATAATAGATCAGGGCTTTGTCTACATGTGAAAGACTGGCTGTCAAGAGTTGAAGGAAGAATATGACTGGAACTAATAAACATCATACTTTCCACCAATGTCCTGCTTTGATTGTCCAAATTCTTCCTCTGATGCTACTGCTTTTTCTGGAATGATTTTTTTTAGATTGGGGATCTTCCTGCCTCTTAGGTTACATTCTTATTCGATTTGAGACACTTTTTGCCCAATCACATTTGATCAGCTAAACTTTGTGTCTCTCTACATGTGTATGTCTGCATATAACCTTGACAAGGATCACAATGAACTCAATTGCTTCTATAAAGTATGGTAAATCATATTCATTCTCCTTTTAAAACATTTATTTCAGGGCACAGAGATGCTGCAAAAGAGATATCCAGCCTAAACCTTTGCAGTTATTCATCCCATTTTATTTTTAGAAGATGAAAGTAGAATAGAGTAGAGAAGGAAAGGACTGAGAAGTTATAGGCAGTTCAATAAGACAAGGGTACAGAAAATAACAAATTGCAAATAAATACAGAAAAATAGTCTTTGCATAGTTCAAAAATGAACATCATATGGTATCAGCGTGCTATGTGAACTAACACGCAACAAGCACACAGATCCACAATTTCACTTGAAAGATTGTGTGTATGTGTGCGCATGTACACATATGCATACACACACACACACACATACATAATCTTAGAGAGAAAACCTAGAAGCAGCTCTCAGCATGAACATTAACTAGCTATGTGTTTTTCAGTCAGGCCATGCTACCAAGTGGGTAAGTGAGAGTTTAAAGGTGGTTTAAAACTATATGATCTGTCTTGGCATTCCGTATCCTGTCATCCCTGACTGGGATGCTCCTTTGTTACTTCCCATTTGAAGACCGATGACATTCTGTCCTTGGCGAAGTTGCTCTTCAGAAAATCCTCGCTGGTTCTTCTGTGCTTTCCTGTGAAAATGATTCTGTTTTAAAAGTGACATGTTTGTTCTGTTTTAAATTCTCAAATGTTTATCAAATTGACTGCCACAGCCCTACAGTATAAGGGTAGTACTGCCCTGATTTTGAGAACATAAGCTGTTTTGTTCATTTGGAAGACAAGAAATTTCCCCTTCTGAAGCTGTAGGTGTGTCTTTGTCATAAGATAATGGAATCCAGCAAGCCCTAAGGACCCTAGGGATCTCTTTGAGGGAGCGTCAGGGGCTTGAAGAATGAATAACTTATATATAAAGGCTTTCTAAAATTCTACTCTATTTCCTGAACATATTTAGTGAAAAAAGGAATAGTTAGAACTCTGGGAAAAAAATGCATTATCTTGCATTTCTTTTCCTTCAAAAAAAAAAAATTAAACACAAGGAGATAGAAAGCATCTCAGCCAATATGGCATGTTGAAAGTAGCATTAATTACAGTGCGATTTTAGGGAAACTGTTCACCCCTACCCAACAAATGATACAGCCTCCTCTTGGAACCTCGTAGGTGCCATGGCCTCATTCAAAACAATAAAAAAATCAAAATTATTATCAAATAAGGATTTATAGTGGATGGATACTACTCACTTCTGTGTATTGGAGTAACCTCATTCAACACCTCAATATCAAAAAACTAAACCAACCTAGTATTTTGCTACATATGGATAAGCTGTATTTGAGAAAGAGTAGAAATGTTGTTATCAAATAGCAAATCAGTCAGCCACTTTCTTGGTAGTGTTGGTTTTATGTTATCTGGCCACCATCCAGAAAAACACTTAAGCAGATGTTCTGCTTTATTAAGACAAGAGCGTGCAAGATTAAGCACTACTTCTCCAGAGATTGATGTTAAAAATGTATCAAATATCAGTTTGAGAAAATTGCTGCAGAACTGTTAGACAGCTTTCTTAGATATATATTCATTTATCAACAATCATGAAGTAGAGCAAAATTCTGAGGAAGTATAGTTTCCGAACTGTCTAAGCAGATAGTAATGAATTGCAAATTATGTTTCATATTTCTGTTAATGCTTGGACAATTACTGCTACAGATATCTGAGTCATTGCTAGAAAGAATGACTCAAATACTTTAAGCAAGACATACTACCTGATCTATTAGCTGCACAAACAAGAGAAGACTTCTTAATACACAAATTATATACTGGGGTGGGCAAGCATTGAATAGCTGGGGGCTCACCTAATGTTTTGGAAATCAAAGGGCTGAGATCTGCTTGTCAGGGAAGAGACAAAATATATGGGGCCATATCATATACTTGAGCATGACGCGATGGCTCAGCGGTTAAGACGCTGGGCTTGTCAGCTGGAAAGCTGGCAGCCCAAGTTCGAGACTTGAGCACCATGTGACGGGGTGAGCTTCCATTCTCGCCCCAGCTGCTGCCAAGCTAGCAGTTTGAAAGCAAGTAAATGTAGATAGATAAATAGGTACCACTTTGGTGATTGGGTAACAGCACTCCGTGACGTCATGCTGGCCAAAAGACCACAGAAATGTCTTCAGACAGTGGTAGCTCAATGGACTTGAAATGGAGATGAGCACTGCCCCCTATAGTCAGCAATGACTAGTGGAATCAAATCTGCAGGGACTCCTTTACCCTTTCCCCCCCTAAAAATCACATATTGGAGTAGGGAAGGATTTGGGATACTTTTGTTCTTTTCCCTTTTTTTAAAGCTGTGTATGCATTTAGAATTTATACTAAAGATTTACATATTTACTGTCTGAAAATAGTGGGATTCCATGCTTTTCATTTTCAATAGCTCTAGGTCAATAAGTGAAGGAATTTATGCACTCCTGGGTAGACCACTCTGCATCAACATAATTCATTTATTATAGATGGAACATTTTTGAATATCTCTTCTAAAGAGGTCATTAGCTCTTTAATTGACAGCTGAAAGGGGCCAAAATTAAGGTGTCTTGCTTTAAAAAACACGTTTTTCTTCTGTCTAGGATTTGTTTTTCATTAAACAAATGTACATTTGTTTTTCATTCACATTTAGTCTATGTTTGAAAATGGAAACAACAAATGTATTCTTACCTGTGAAACCAGGAGGGATCCCCTTTGTAGCATCCATCATCCCTTGTAACCGCTTCACTGCCTAAAGCCATTAGAGTTCTTTGCACGGCAGCCATGTCTTTTCCTAAAAAGAATTATTCATTTGTTATTGTTAAATTGTTTGGTTGTACTTCAGCAGCATTACATAGACATCTGTTTAACCTCAAAATCCCCAGAGCTTTTATTATTACATTATGTTTTCTGTTTTTATTCTGGTCTCAAGGGAATTTTCCTTGATAGAACTCTTCCTACCTTTAGCATGCAAACTGCTGCATGACTGTCAGTGTATAAAAAGTTTTGGAGATTTAGGAAACCTGACCATATGTTTGATCTCTATGAGATTGTATTAGAGGCTACACTTTTCAGTAAACTATATCTTTCTAATCAGGTTTGGCAAATTTTTGTGGGAAACAAATTTGAAAGTAGCTTTGGGGGGGGGGCTGGAGTTAGGATTTTTTTTCCTATTCTAACTATCAACAAATGAAGTAAAAATATGATGGCCAAAAATAATAGTTTGCTGCAAGTTTCACCAGCATAAGCTGCATATAGGCTCCAAAACATGATATTATGAGGGAATACATCCCACATAAGTTCAGGCTGTTTTCTATCTATGTCATTTGTAACTCATTGGCCTTCTTCTAGTATAGATATATCAAGCTTTTGGTCATTTAGCTTGCCTCTTTGTTTTTTCTTTCAGTCTCCTGATATTTCTTTTAAACCTTCTTCAAGTTTCCCCCTACAAATGTGAACATATATGTGTGGGGGGGATTGCATGGGATAGAAGCAAAAGAGTGTTGGTTCTGCCTCACTCTATTATCTTTGTTGTCAGCTTCATGTGCCTATCTGTACAGGGCTTCTCATGCTAGTTAGCTGGGAGTTTTGGAAGTCCGCACATCTGGAGGATGTCCAGATTGGAAATACTGGTATAGAGGATCACTGTAGAGGACATCCCAAAGGTACTTTTTCAAGAGGCAACTGGATTTTCTGTTATCCGTTCATACTCCCACACCATTCGAAGAGTGTTTATACCAAAATGCATACCTAAATGTCTATGGAGATTCTCAGTCAACCAGAAACTCCAGCTGCCTCTTGAAAAAGCATCTTTGACCTAACTATGACCTGGATGACAGAGATTTAAATTATGTGAAGCATCTCTATAGATGCAGGAAGTTTTCCTTTACAGATAAGTCATCCTTTGCAGATAGAAGGCAATATGATGGACTACAGCGCTATTTCCATTTCCATTCTCATCACCACCACTTTTTGCATTGACAACATACACTCAGAAAATTGCTGAAGGAAGCTTTAGATATGTAAAGCTAATCTTTATTTCAGCAGCCAAATACTGAACACTAATGAGTTAAATCTTCCTCTACACTCACAAAGTCACACCATATATCAAATCCTAGGTGACAAAACAACAGGAAAAATCACATAAAAGAATCCACAGATGTTAAGTTTTCATGGCCTATGCTAACAGTAACATCATTACAAAAAATTTGCCCAGCACTGTTTTCAGAGCAGTCCTTATTTTGTTCATAAGCAGCTGCATGAATTCATTTTACTATCTTTACTTAACAAAGACAGAGTGATTAAATTGACTAAGGCCACAGAAAAGTTAACATTAAAGGGGAATTGTGAGTCATAGAACCTTGGCTCATTGTAATAAGGAACATCTGTTAATTCCATGACAATGTCATCTTTTAAAAGTTGCTTTTAAAAGCCACATTTTTAAAATTACTGTTTGTAACTATTGAGGGCTGCATGGGTGAAGTAAAATTGCAATGATAACATCCATAAGGCAATGAAAGGAGAAGCCACCTTTTCCCCTTTTTATTCCCATTAACTTTTAAAGTAACTTTAAGTCCATTGAAAGATGCTGATCCCAGAGCATAGATCTCAGGCCACTCCCTTTTAACTCATAGTCAAAACAAAGGCTCCAGTTTTGGAAAAGGAAATCTGAGGTCAGCACTTTATGATAATGTGATATTCTAACAATGGAAAGAGGTGTTTGGCTAAGGCCAAGCTGGAAGGAGAGGTTAACATTCTACAGGTCCTTGGTCTTATGCCATGTTCATAGATATGGATGTTTGAAAACAGAAGTATTTAGTCCAGCTTGCATTAGAAGTGAAAGTTTTCGTAAAAAGTTAAGTACTAGTGTTTTACAATTAGCACTAGATGAAGGAAATGGAGAATCACAAATATTTCTCTACCTTCATATGATAACCTTGTAAATGAAATCTCAAAGGCTTCAATATCAGCACTCTCTTAAAAAGGGCTTTGGGCCAGAAAGTGAAACTTCCTTAACATTTCATAATATTATGATATCTTTCAATTTAAAAATTAGCATATTTACATCTTTAATGGGAATGCCCTAAAATAAATCATTTTGAATAAGTTGAGTAATTAGCCATACTGCATATAACATCTATGGAACAAATAAAACATAAATAAGATGTATCCAATGATGAACAGAACCTTTTTAAAATGAAATATGGAATCTTTTAAAGTTCTGTTAATAAAGATAATGATAGGCTTCTCAGGTCTGTTGGATATTCTGGTCAAATACTTAATTTGTTAATTTGATGTATTATTTCTAAGTACCTGTGTTGCATGTTTTTTTATGCGATTTATTTATTATTTATTTTTCATATTTCTAAACCTCCCTTTCCCTTAAAGGGTGGCTCTAGGCATTGTGCATTATAATATAACCGATAAATAAAACAACATATAAAAATTAACATTAGAAATGGAAAATTAAATTAGGGTTAAAAATTTCAAAGTTATAGAATAATGACAATTAAACAACAAAAGGCAGGGAATTCTAAGATGGCCATTTAACATTGGATTATTACAGGCCAAAGGGGCTCTTAAGGGACTAGACAGCCCCATGGCAAACTAAAGGGTTATTGTTTTTTTTAATGTAGAAATAATATTTATAAGGTATTACATAATAACTCAATTTTGTATGCTAGTTTCCCTCCCACATACATACACCTATAATTTTAGGGCATGCTGATCTGTATAGAACTGTTTTAGTAATCCAAAAGAAGCCATCTATGACTTGATAATCAAGAATCGTTTTTATTACTTTGGTGGGACAATCACAATACAAAATTCTGCTTCCTAATTTGGGGACAAGTTTGATGTCTTAATGAGCATGAAGGATTATTGAGATACCTACTGTTGTGTTCCTACCCCTGTCATCCACATTTAATTATTCATTATTTGCACCATGGAAAAGACATGATATATCAGGTGAACATTTTTGCCAGTTTTTGCTCACTACCTAGTTATAGAATTTTTATTTTATTTTGTATGTGCTTAAGCGTACTAATCATTGTTTTCCTTCACAACAACACTGATATTCTAATCAATGTCATTAGAGCTTGGGTTTCTCTGTTCCTATTCCAAACCTTAGCATAGTACAGATCTAAACTATGAGGTATGTAAATGGCTATCCAAGTAGGTAATCTCAGTGTAACCCAGGGTCATGGCATACTTAAAACTTCTCCAACTTGGTGCCCTGCAGCTGTGAGGGCAGTATAGTTCCCAGAATTTCTCTTCTGGGAATACAGCTGTAAGTAACTAGACATTACCACCAGCATTGGGAAGGCTTCAATACCTTCATTCAGTTTCTGATTCAAACTTCAAAGGAATGCCGTTTGAATTGTAAAGATCATTTTTCTTGGTCAAAATCCAGAATCTTCTCTCTATATTACTTGACAGTTTTTGATATGGGGATTGCTGGCTCTTATCCTGCCTAACTTTTCTTGGAAACATCTGAGACGTGATTAGTAATAAAAAGCAAAGATTGCTTTATCCTTTTCTCCTCAGAGCCAGTAGTCACATCCGGCAGGGCTTTTAGCGGGAGCTCTTTCATTGCTTCCTGGCTATCATTATCAATTCACATCTAAAAAAATGTTCTTTAGGTACAAAAGTCCCTGTAAATGGATTAGGCAAGCCGTCAGGCTCATAATTTAATTTAAAGCACAAAATAAATATAAAAGGGAAAGCAGAACTCCTACAGTTGCTGCACAAACTAGGAAATGGAGGAGGAGGAGAGGAAAAACAAATATAATAAGAATGGACAATTGTTTTAAATGGAGAGTGCAAGAATTTATTTTGACTCATATACATGACTTCCATCAGATACTCATAAAGGATACATAGAAGTAAATATCAAATTCATCATTACAAGGACAATATTATTATTTATATGGATTCTTCTAATACTAGGAAGAGAGCTGTTGGAAAAAAGGCCTGAATTTAGGCACTGGAGCAGTGACTGTGCATATGCTGTACATTCTCATTGGGATAGTCAGGAACAGCTTCTAAAACATTCTTGAGAGTTTGGTAAAAGAGTAATCTGCTTTTTCAATTTAAAAAGAGTTGTCTTCTACCAACTGAAACTTCAGCTGTGTTTCAAAACATCTTTTTGTAGGATTTGCAAACATCATAAAGGTACTACTCTACTTGCATAAGGCCTATTTCCAGAGGTGAAATGACAACATACAAATTTGAAGCTTCACCCAATATAAACTCAGTCTAAACTATTCTGACAACATTATTATCATCAGGTTTCAGACTATTTTCCCTGAGTTTTCTTTCATTCAAGAGAGTGGTTATTGTTTATGGAATGATTAATTTCACGTACTACAATGAGTGAACTTCTCAAGTTTGTTTTCCCAATCTGAAACTGGATCAATCCCATATTATGATTGTCCTGTCATGATTTTTCCCCACCAAATTTCACAAGGATATTAGCAAATAGTTGTATATTTCTCCTGGTATACTCTTTCTATAAGAATGTATTAATTTTGGTAATAGGTTCCCTTTATATAATTAATTTCTGTTTGGACTTTCTCCTAATATGTACATTTTTTTAATTTCTGTGCATGTTTTCCATACATTCTGGTTAAAATTAGATAAGAAATTCAGAAAATATTTATATACATACTAAATATTTTCCAAGCTAAATAAAGAAAATGAGAACTGGTTCATGCTTAAATGAAACCTAATTACATTTCACCTTCCTTAAAATGATTTGTTATTTTGCTGAAATATCTGCTGTAATGTAACTTCTATTTGCTTAGTTTTGATGTGCTTCTGTAAAAAAAACCCATATTTTTCACTTGAATATAAGTACAAAATATTTCATTGTCTTGCATCAATATAAATTTCAAGACAAAATAAGGTATAACTGGAGAGAACAGTGCTTAAAGGCAATGCAAATCAGAAATAATTGTAATGGCATTTGGGAATTTTCTCCATAAAGAAATATATAGTGAATAGCAGATTAAACAGTGTTACAGTAAAAAAAAAAACCACCCTTATATATAAATAAGTCTCTACCTTCCCATAAATCTACTGTCTGGAAGATATCTGTTGTTCGTACTCCATACATTTCTGCAGCTTTCAAGAACTGAGAAATTTGTTCCATTTGTTTGAAAGCCATCTTTGATTCTGTGATCCTTGCAATAGGTTCTTTTCCCTTGGGATGAAGATTGTTTATTAACTTGCAGAGCAGCTGGGAGATGGACCATTAAAAGCAGAATTGAAAGAGACAAAATCAATTAATTCCACCAACTAAAGGCAACACAGTATGTGTATATTACTCTGTTTATAACATAGATGCTCTAATGCCACTTAGAAAGGGTCCCCTGACTCTCTGCTCCTCAAATGAAATACATAATATAAACATAAGTGTATGCTACTGATAGTATTTGAACCAAATACATTAAAAATGCTTGGCAAAGCTTCCCTTTCCACAGATAAAACATACATGGCTGTAATGAAGCAGGCAAAATCAAATTATTCACTTCAGATTATATAACAATTGACAGTCACATGGGAGAGCAAAACACAGCTTGAGCTCAAGTGTAAGTAGTATCAAGTAGTAAGCTGATAAAAACACAGTCACTACATTTAATAATTTTGCCAAGTCTTCCATATAAATGAAAGCACCTTTATGCTGCTCTTTCAGTAAATGAATAAATTATCATTTGAAGACTTAGAATTGCTTATTCCTTGAAAAAAAAAACAGGACAGAATTGTCGCATTTCATAAATGAATACACATAACTAACCCATTTTAAGAAAGATAATGCTATTATGGAAAAGCTCAGGGTTGTAAAGGATCTGTAATTAACTGTCAAAGAATTGGAATTTATATTACTCATTGCATAACCATTGTTCCATCTGTCTCTGTACAGCTCTATACACTGTTTCATACTGTCCTCTGCTCATAAGAACAATCACCTTCAATGTTTGAATTATTTTATTGGAGTCTAGAGAAAGGCAGTTTACAGATGGAGATAATAATTGCTCTTAAATTAAACAAATCAAATATACTTTGTAATCTCTGAAACATTACTTTGTTACTTATTGATATGCTACCTAATGAGGTCAGGAATGCATGCCAAAGTTAATTGATTACTTGATATATTTTTGAATGGGTAGAAATTTAGGAACAAATGATATTATTCAACAATGTTAAATTTATAGATGTAATATCAGATTATTACTTACTATTCCATCCATTAGCCATTTCTGAAAATGTTGTTTTCCAGGAGGGGGGTGCTCTATATTTTCACCACATTGTATAATAATCCAATCCACTAAACGACTTTCCAGTTCTAGATCATATTTCTGTTCAATCTTTTCTTGAACTTCTCGGCTTAAGCCATAGCTTGGTCCTCTATTGGCCATCTCTAGGAAGAAAGGAGAGAAAAAACACATTAACTTTTAAAAGCTACAAATTACCTACCAACTATTATTAAACATCTTACTAAAGATAAAGATAATATCAAAACATCTTGAAAAAGGTGAACCTTTTAAAAAAAATGTGTTTCAAAACAAGCTCTCACGATCATAAGAGTGTGTGAATCTTTGCTATTACAGTGCATATTTTAAATTTCCACATACTATTACCATCAGCATTAGAAGTTGCTAATTATATTTCAAATTAACGTTGCAAATTCAAAGTTCTCTCTTTAATGAACAACAGCAAGCCACCAAAGCCAGAAGTATAAAAAGCATTCATACAGAACAATTTAGAAGATCCTTTCAGCGAGGCACGTGAAGATTTTTCAGCAATTAACTGTGTCCAAAAACCAAATCCAATTCAAAGGAAGAAATCTTGACCAAATTTAAGAAGAGACAAAGGCAGCTGTGATGCTCTGCTGGTCGTGGTCCTGCTGCTGTGGAAGCATTGTGGTTCAGAGGAGGTTGTATTGATTTGATTTCCCTCACAGTCGAGTAGGGTCAAAGCAGGGGCGTTGCTAAGAGCTATTAAAGAGGCACTCCTATTCCCTCATAGCCAGAGAAGGAGTCCTATTCAACTCAATCAGCTGCAACCAGCTTCTCTGCGCACACTTCCGCTGCTGTCAGACTGTTATTCTATGCAATGCTCTTATGCTGCAGCCGTTGTCATAGCGCCCGAGAACTTAGCTGTTTAAAATACTCTCAGAATCACAGACAACCGTGGAATTTTATTGAACTAAAGACAATCCTGCACCTACAGCAATGATGTAAAATCTGGAAATGTGGAGGCTGAGTAGGGTGCCATCTGATAGTTGTGAAAAGATGCGCTGAAAATGAAAAAAACTTCCGTTCCTAAATAATATGTTAGCAAAAAAACTAGATTTTGCAGCATCCCATCCCAAACCAATAGATCTGCAATGCAGAGCAGAAAGCTTCAAATTCTAAAGCATTATAGCTTTCCAAATCCATGCCAAATCACAGCTGTTATTTGCTGAACTGTACTTAATAAGCAAATGGAGTTAATATGGATTTTTCAGGACTTGCCCAAGAGATTATGCTTTCTTGGATAAAACAGTAAATTATACCACGTAAGCCTCAGTTGATATATAATGAATGAATTTAACCATTTGTTCTTATACATCGATTGTATTTCTTTGGAAAGAAATTTAAACTCCTAAAAATATTAACTTTTTGAGGTTGGGTCATTATTTTCCCTAATGTAACATAAGCTTTGTGTGCAGATCACTATGAAGGGGCATGATGGTGCAGTATATAGCTTTGGACATCCTTTTCTTTGAGGATATTAAGTAAAGACTTCCTTGGAAAAGCTCAGGTTTTCCTTGGGAATAATGTAGCCTTTCAATGGAAGTATTTTTGGGCCTGCACCATTTCAGACAGAAAGTTATCTTTTTACAAAA
>JANHJO010004203.1:225809-236584 GCA_032468235.1 Pseudoxyrhopus heterurus
TATATTATGAATTTTATACTGTATATTTTTATTGAATTGTTTGTTGTGAGCCGTCCAGAGTCCTTCGGGAATGGGCGTCATAGAAATTCCAACAAATAAATAAATAAATAAACAGTTGCAGGCTGTTTGACTTCAGCTACATGCCTCAGATTTATTTATTTTTTTATCAAATTTCACTTTAATTTTTTTTCTTTTTCAGGGAAGAAAAAAAATTAGATTTTGCTTTCAGAATAATCTGATCTGGAAATATTTGATGGTTCTAGTGTGGATTACCTTTCCATATTCCCAAATCTCCTACTATTTCCTATGTTTCTTTTTTTATTGTGTTATAAACTTATATTCACAACGGTTGTAAAATTAAAACAAAGCAGTCATCAAATTATATGGAATGATCAAAATACAATCTAATAGAAAAGAATAATTTGGGGGAAGGACTTAGTTTATACATGTCTTAATTTTCAAAGTGAATATGCACATTTAAGATTTATAATGCTGCAGTAAGAAGTACTAAGTAATCCTTCATGCCTAATTGAGAATTCTTTCCTCATTTAGACAGACAGATCTTATAGATTCCTAATCTGATTAAACATCAAAATTCCACTCATACTCAGTCATACACATCTTTAGTGCTCAATGCCACAGAGTGATAAGCCTTAGATGACTGATAACCTTTGAAGCATGTAGTGCACATCCATTGTTAATTCAGCTTTTGACATTCTGTTTAGTTGTCACCATGCACTTACGTTCTTAACAGCAATATAGAAAATCAGCACTGAAGCCATGAAAAAGAGTGGGTTAGAAATCTTTGGGGTTGATCTGATTACAATCACTAAAGAAACACCACATCCATGTTACTGACCCTGTTAAGCTGCTGCTGTAATTGTTCCCTCATGGACTCGGGGCAATTATCAAGCTGAGTCTTCTGCTCGGAATAAAGCTCCTGAAGCTTTTCTAGTTTTTCCCTCTCAGCATCAAGCTTTATTTTTTCCTGGAGTTTGAGCCAGAAAAATAAACAACAGAATTACCTTCAAACCCAAGCAGTAGTTAGTGATTCTGAATGGCAAAGGGCAAAGAGGTGAAACTGAAGGAATGAGCTAAATGCTTCAAAAGAATGCTTTGCATGCTGGTAGGCTGTAGCTATTTTGCATATTAGCACAATGTTCTGAATGTAATTTTAACAACCTGGGAATATCCAGAAGGTGGTTTAGTCAACTGTTACAGATACTTGTCAGTATATATTTTGCTATTTAACATCACATATTAAAAAATTAGATTAATCTCATATAATAAAAAAACTCTTAGGGATATTCAGAAGATACGGACTTTTATGGTAACCAAAGAGAAACTGTCTTGTAGTTTGGAACATATGGTAGTTCTATGTTACAATGTTACGTAAATAAGAGTTGCCATAAACCATACATGTTGTGTGATGTAAGGCTATCTTTAGCAACCTAGCTCCCTGTAGATGTATTGGGGTCACAACTCTCAGCATGGTGAACAGAAATTGTGGAAGTCACAACATGTGAAGAAACTTATCATGGGGATTTTATTAGTTCCATATTCTTCAATATTATCTTTACATTAATGAAGATAAAACATTACTGTACAATGACTTGTATCTGTAACAAAGCCATACTAAGATTTGAGAACATATATGTTCCCAGTATAAACTTTATTAAGTAATTTCCATTCTCTGTATGTATTCTTAATTAGCAGAAACAAAGTCACAGTTAGAGTTGTAATACTCCCGGAGCTATCATATTATTTCTGGGATTTTGTTCCAGGTGAAGTGTTACCTTTAATGCTTTCAAATTCAATGATACATTAGCTATGATGAAACAGAAATGGTAACATGTTAATTTCCTAATGACAGAAGGAAAACAAGGCAAAGGCTTTACAGCAGATATGTCCAACCTGCGGTCCATTGGCTGTATGTGGCCTTGAAGAGCTAGTAATGCAATCCAATAAGATAATAAAAATATTAAAAAATAAAGGAAGTTTGTTGTTTATATACATTAATTATATATTTTATATGCAGCCCAAACAATTCCTCTTCACTCTATGTGGCCTAGGCAAGCCAAAAGGTTGGACAATCATGCTCTCCATTGTGAAGAAAATAGGTATTATTCGCGATGACATAAAGATAACAGACAAAGAGATAAGTAGTCCTTAAGGTAGTGTATAAGCGGAGAAAGACAGATCATTCAATAATAAGTGGTTGGGGCAGGAAATTCTGTTTCAGTGATCAAACATGCTGGGGAAAAATCTAGTTTAGCTGAAAGAAGAATATCCTGATCAGGTAACACAAATTCTAAGCTAATTAGCTCCTGTCTCAAATATGGCAAAACATTCTTCCATATTTATTTAGATTTCTTTTACCCCAAATCAAAGCAGCCTAAGTATTAAGGTTACACTACTTTACAAATTTCTCAGAAATATGTTTGGTTTGAAGAAAAAAAAGATTACAAATCCATAAAAACATGATATTTCATCAAAAATATACTCATAACCAGATATTATGTTATTCCATTGTCAATAGATCCTTGTAGGCTTAACTTCCACTGGCAAGTAAGATTACTAAAACTGAATAGAATGATTGCACAAAATGACCAATCATATTACTAAAGGTTTCTTTTTTTTCTGAATATTCCTATGATTTTTGCAATAAGTTTGCTGATGGTGCAACTCTAATTGGAAGAATAAAATATTTTTATTTCAATCTGCTAGGTTTCTAAGAAGCATCTTTCTTAACTTTTCACTGGGCTGCTTTATCTCCCCCTCCCCCCCCGATTTTCTCCTTTTGACCCTAAACTTGATTAGGAGTCATAGAATTTCCTCATTCATAACTAAATCTTCCTTTAATCCTTTCTTTACTTTCATACTTCCCAAGATAAAGGGTATAGGGGCATCACAAGCATATCTTCATATTCTCCTCCTATAAGGCAAGAAAAAGTTTTGGGAACAGAGAACTTTATACAAAGAAGAAGAGGTAAGCCAATATCTCACAGCTGTCTACCAGGATTTTACATACTTCCACAGCTGGCAATAAGAACTGTTTATTTTAATGGTATACTGAAAAGAAAAATATTCTGGAACATTCTAAACCAGCAAAAAAAAGCCATTCTCTCTCTTTCTCTGATTTATAAGCAATTTTCTATAATGTAAAGTTCATTAATTCAGTATTTAATTTAAGGGTTCCTAAGACTCTATGGGGTTGCCATACTGTTAAGTTTCAGTTTATATTATAGCAGTATTGATGAATGAAAGAGCCTATCAATAACCCTGCTGAATCATACTAAAGCTCACCTTAGCCTACCTAAATGTTCTTAAGTACGTTGATTGGCCCATGCTGATTTTAAGGTGTGTTTGTCTACATGCTTAGTTATATTTCTTTGACTACTATTTCTATCAGTTTGCACATAATAAACGTTAAGCTTGCTGGCTTAATAACTTATTAGATCTTCCTAGATCCCTTTTTTTTAAAAAATCCATCGCAAAGCTAGTTTTCTACAGCTATAAGTTTAAAAATTGTTTAGTCTATTTTTGTTTCATGAAAAATAAGTATCTGTATCTGTTCCACCGTCAATGAAAACTGAAATGATCTTAATCTGCTAGAATGTTATTGAGCCTTTAAAAAACAAAAAAATCCTATAAACTACTCTTGGTACTTTTATGAATTCTTAGAGCTTCTCATTCAAACGTGCTCATTTGCCAGGGTAACAAGGAAGCTAAAGAGAAAAGTTAGCATCTTCTGTTGTTCAGTGATACTAAATACAAGGATGTCATTGAGCTCATCTTACAAGGGAAGTCATTAATTTGGAAGGTTAACAGCTGCATGTAATGGATAGACAAGGAAATATAATGCCAAATGGAAGAGCCATTTCCTATTTTTTCTTAAGACTGGAGACATGCATTTTGTTAGATCAGAATTAATGTCTTTCATACAAGAGGAACACATTTATAAAGAATAGTGTTGTTTTTTTTAAAAGGGCACTATCTTGAACAGACAGTGACCATCATATAAAAATGAATATTGAAGATTTATTCCACTACTCTATAATACACTTACTGTGTTATGTGCTACAGACAGATATAATGGGACATTTTTTTCTGAATAAAATGTTATGGCACACAAGACATATTTGTTTTGTAAAATAAGACTAAATTCTGTAATTTGTACAATTTCTAGCAAACCCTTCCGGAATTAAGGGGTTACCTAATAAGTATTAATTATATATATAAAAGTGTACATTGGCCAGAATTGTATCTAGACACAAATATAATTGTTTATTGTCCTCAGTTTACAAAAAAAAGTCATTAAAAGTCTTCATATGGATACTTGGGTTTAAAACAGCAATACTTTTAAAAATACAGTAGATATTTTATACAAACTTTGTAATCCACATGTATGCATGCTGTGCCTATACAATTACTTTAATACATTTATTTTTAAACTTTCTGTTATAAATGGAATGTCCATAAAACAGAACGAAAGGAGGAAAAAGGAATAGACAACTGTCTAGGCCTAAAAATTAGTCACAATTTCTAGACAGTACATAACCCTGATCAAAACAGAGTCATCATAATCATGTATATCCCTTCCATACATATACAATTACTTTGATTATATTTGCAATATATTTTTCACATAAGAAAACATTTATATAACCATTTTATTCCTGTCATTGGTTTCATGCACTTTGTACTTGTTTTTAAAACAACAACTTATATCTTCATTATTACATACAAACCTCAAAATGTATTTCATTTATAAAACGCAATGCCTGAAATAATGCATGCAGCTATAAACAAGTAACACAAAAATATATAACTAAAATATATATATATATATCAGAAATCGAATAGTAGTTTGTGATGCTAGAAGGGAACTGGGTTATTTTCTCTAATAGTTAGGAAATCCTAGAGATGTCCACATGCATAATCTAAAGGGTATAACGGAACAGCCTATCTCTCTACATACCCTTTGGTACCTCAAAGGAAGCCACAAGCTTAGCCAAGTATTCAACTGGGAACTGGCCCAGAACAAACTCCTGCTTCTTAGTGCTGCTGCTATCGTTCTCCATTTCCTTCCCCTCTTCACAGTAGGCCTTTTTCCACCCAGATGAACATGCATGATTGAATATAGCTATCTGTTTGCCTTTCCACTGGAACTTTGCTCTTAGGAAGATTTGAGCATCCTAACCAGGAGATAAACAGCAAAAGAGGAAAGAAGCCTGCTGAAGTCCTAAGGCAGGAAGAAGGGAGAAGTCCCTATCCATCCTGAATATATATGTCCTTTTCTCTTGGACAGCTGTGACTATTATCAAATATCACCAACAAAATCCAAATCCTGCTTGGATTCCCAGCTGTGGCAGGAGCCTATAAACACTGTCTGCTTCACATAAACAAAGCAAAAAATCTCTTTCTCTGGAGAAAATTCCACTTGAAACATCTGTTTTATTTGTCTCAGCTTATATCAAAGCTTTTTCTGCTGTGAAAATAATTAGCTATAAACTCTGTTAGGGAGGGAAAAGATGTATTTTACACAAGAAGCAAACAAAATCCAAACTGTAAAAATTTAATGTTTCAGTTTCCCAAGAATTAACATTCTGAACTGCAAAAGGGTTTTGAAAAATGTAGTCCTCCCTCTCCCAAGTCTTCAAACTTGCCTAATTTAAGAAATGTTTGTTAAGCCAGCAGTATAACTGAAAAAAACTGAATCAGCTGAACTTCAAATCCCTCAAAAATTATAAATTCAAATTAGAAAATGATTTAATACTTTCCATAAAATACCAGAATGCCAGAATTATATCCCAAACCTCATTTGTACAATCCTACAAGGCTTTGTAAAACAAGGCTTAAGAAGCAATGGGCAAATACATTGGTCATAATCAATGAATAGCCAAGCTTGTGATAAACCAGAGTTCCAAATTATTCCAAAGTATTAACACAAAACAAAATAAAATATCCTCACATTGATTTCCTGATTTTTGATATGACACTATCTCTGGATTAATGTTGTGCAAAAATACTGCACAACAGAATAAAGGTAGAGAGGATAAGAGAGAAGTATACCTATAACTTCACAAGTCATAGTTAGATTTATTGTCTAAACATAATATCAAACTATTGACTATTTCTAATTAAAAACTAATTCATAAACCTAGATTTAAGAGTTGTAAATAGTTTCCTCGCCTTGACAATGTACTCTAAAGGTTTTAACGTTTTGCCGATAAAGTTGCTCATAAATGAAATCACTTTGAAACTGCCATTAATAATAATCATATGAAAGAGGAAGCCAGTGCAACTGCTGATCAATTAGATGGAAATCTGGTTACATTCTCATTCATGGCATTGTTTTTTCAGAATTCCACAAGCCCTAGAAACACATGCTTTACAACCGTCATACAAATCCAAACAAGATTTCCTATCAAGCAGGTGTCTAGATCAAGACTTCATAGGGATTCTTAACCCTTTTCCTGAACACAAGGCTATCAAATGTACAAATACAACTGCTACATTTTAATGAGCGAAAGTGTTTTATCTTTCAGAAGATCTAACATTTCACTCTTCATGAACATCCAATTGCTAACAAACATCACAACTGTTAAGAAAATAAGAGCTGCTTCTGGAGAAAAAAAATGGCAGATTGAAGAGGCTCTGTGAAAAAAGACCTGACACCCTAAAGATTATAATTGTTAGAAGATTATTATAAAAGAAAGGGATATAAAGTTGGTTTATTTGATCAAGGTTACAATAGATGTCTTATTATTTCTGGTAACCCTTAATGAACTTTGACTTTGATCAAAATTGAAATGACGATGCTTTATGGATTTGTTTATGGGAATAAGATCCAGGAAGAATAGACAATTTGCTACATTTTAAGAGGAGGTGATAAATTACTAATATTTATATTTGTGATGCAGATGGTAAGTCACTTCTTGTATATTTTTCTTTTTCTATTTGTACTTTTTTTCTCTAGTTCTCTATTTTTTTCTTTTTTTTCTGCACCTTCTGTTCTTTTTATTCTTCTTTTTAGTTTCTATTAGTTTTTGTTGTAACTATAATCATTAATAACATTACTATAAAAAAGAAATTAAATCCATAACATGGAAATAGGTAGGAACATGATATCAGTTTCAGGATAATATTCAGTATAAATTATATAGTTTTACTAATAAACAGTCCCAGGGAATTCAGCTGTGTTTATTTCAAGGAAGTAAGCGGACATTTCCAATCTAAAAGAAACAAATGTATACTGGAAGACTGCACTATTGTTTGGAATTAATAATTCTTTTTAGAAATTACAAAAAATATAAAATAAATTACCAAAATTCTTTTAGAGATCTTTCTCTACAAAAGTCCATATAGAAAAAAAAATACAATTTAATTACTGAGCATAATGTTGAAAACTAACCTCTAAAGAGAAGAATAAGCAATAGAATATGACAAAATTAAAGATTCACATTAAAACTTTAAATTGTCCCTGGAACTGAAATGGAAGCCAACAAGATTCATTCATCACTAATGAATGAATACAGTTCATGAGCTGTATTAAGTAACAGGAGACGGGAGAGTTAGGATATTCAAACTAGCATATCCTCTGCCTTCACATCTTCCCACTAGTTCTATGTGATGTATAGAATGGCACATGCCTCACTAACTGGAGATTAACAAAGAATGCCTAACTGAAGCAGAGTTATTTTTTTTATGTTTTAAAAACATGCTGAAAGCCTTCAGAACAGATTTAAACATAAACATAAGCAACAATTACAAATGTAACCTTGACTCTCTAATCAGAATAGTATGGACATTCTGATGAGTTTCTAGAATGGTACAAGGTAATTCAATCTCCTTTTCTATTGATAATCCAATCTATGAACCTATAAACAAATGCTATTGCTATAAAATTATATTGTTTCTCTCCATGAAGTGAATGGGAAAGATCCTGAACGTGAGGTAGTTCTGTGTACAAGAAATAAAAAGTACTGTATATCAAATAAGGAACTAGTAGATTAGTATGTACCAGAGCTGAATTAGGACCAGCTTCATTGTATATGAAGGCAATTAGATTGTACAACATTTGATATATAATTACTTGATCCTATTTGTAAAAAATAGGGCCATCCACCTTCGACCGCTGATTTTTCCAAGCTTTTTGCTTTTCAAAAGAAGCCATGGAACTTGATTAGAAATGCAAATGCTTTAGAGCTATCAAAACTATAGCAGGAAGAGAAAAGCATATCCTCATACTCTCTCTGTTTCTCTTTAGATACTCTTTATATAGCAGTAACATTCTAACTGCGTATTTCTTTAAGCCTTAGATAATCCATTAAAATTTAATAAGTACCCTATATTTCTTTTACCTCCCAAGATACTGTAGGTAGTACAATTAATGGCCATATATGATATGATGAGCCTATGAGATATATTCAGTGTTTTGACATTTTTGCTTTTCTTCAAGTTTACAAATATTTAATTGTAAACAGTTAAACAGCTGATGCTCATTTATCACTTAGATTGTAGGAGTTTTTCCTGTTTACATATTGTAACTAGCATTACATTATTGGCAGAATTATGGCTATATGAATATATCACACATGTAACTAATATGCAGAAATAAGTAGTAGGAGGTAGCTATTTAAACATTGAGTCCAATCCTATTGTAGTGCAGGAATTCCATCTAATCATCCCCATCAGATGGTTCTGTCTGAAATGTTAAATGGTTAAAATGTTAAGTCTCCTAAAGTGTAAGATTAAGTGTTAAATAATTGGCTACAGAATGCAAAGTAAACTATTTAATTCATGTATTTTCATTATGAGACAGAGAGAGAATTGATACAAATATAAAATGTATATATTTTAAGATGTATTAAATTACAGATTTTCTTTCATTCTTATAAAATTATAGAATTTGTATAATTCAACATACTATTTATTTTCTTAATTATCTGATATGGTAAATATCAATGTCAGTATCAATTTATACTTCTATTTTATTTTCCACAAACTTGGAAAATCAGCAATTGTCTTTTAATTGGTTGCAACATTTTTTTCTGCCTTTAATTTTAAACAATGTATCATGAGACCTTTTTTAAAAAAAATCCCTTCTCTCTAAAATTCCAACCCTATGGGAAAAAAAATGTGATACCATCCACTTTTTTACCTTGGCCTTTTCACCAATGACATTTCTCTCCAACTCTGCTATCTTCCTGTTCAAATGATCTACTATTTCCTTCTCCTTGAGCAGTTCAGCTGTTTCAGATTTCTGTTCTGCTTCCAACAGGGCACATTCCATATCCATCTAAGAACATAAAAAAATTCTCTGCTTCAATCTCCTTTATAAAGTAATTCCAACACAGTATATCTTGAAAGCTTACTTATATGTGATATACATTTGAATACAAACACTATCCTTAGAAACAATGTTTTAAATAGATAAGTACACCTAAACAAACAGAAAATGCTGCAAAATATGGAGTGCTTAAATCAAACTACAACAAGCTTATTTTCACAGAATATCTAGCTCTTTTGGCTTGTAGTTGAAGAACTTCCTTGTGACAAATCATTGCACTAGCACATTGGAGCAAAAGTAAGATTTCAAGAAAATAAAATGGAAATGTATATAATTGGGGTGAAATTAGTAGGAATGGATTGAGATGACACTTTACAAATAGCATTAAGACTTATATGCCACTCCATAATGCTTTAGTGCAGGATCTCCAACCTTGGCAACTTTAAGCCTGGAGGACTTCAACTCAGCAAAGCAAAGCTGGCCGGGGAATTCTGGGAGTTGAAGTCCCCCAGGCTTAAAGTTGCCAAGGTTGGAGACCACTGAAAGAGAGTGTAAGTTCTGGAGACCCCTGCTTTAGAGATTAGAGACCCCTGCTTTAGAGCACTCTCTAAGCAGTTTATAGAGTCAGCATATTGCCACTCACAATCTCGATCCTCATTTTACCAACCTCAGAAGGCTGGAAGCCTGAGTCAACCTTGAGCTGATGGGGATCAAACTCCTGGCAGTGAGTTGAATTAGCCTGCAATATTGTATTCTAACCATTGCATCATCACAGCTCATGTCTTTGGATGCCGGGAGCTTTCGGAAGTACAGTTTACTGAACATCATACAGTATCCAGAGCAATAGTTATACTGGGTATCACTGCCAGCAGTTATCAATTCAAATTGATATCTATTTGCAATGTTCTTATATTTACAAAATGTAAGTACATCATATTGTAATATTCTGCCAGACTAATCATCACGGTACCATTCTTTAAAGATGTAGTACAGAATAAATCCCAACATATATGGGAGGGTTTAATTCTGAACTAATATGTATAATTTCATTGGCAGTATGAAAAGCAAGAGTGTAGCCCCAAATTATTTATTTATTAAATTAATTAAATTTGTATGCTGCTACATGGAACAACTCTGGGATGCTTAAGGCCTAATTTACCAATATCCAATTTACAGTAGATTATAACTACTAAATCTAATTATCCTACCCTATCTTAGTTTTGCATCTGAATTATATTAATGTCTAGAACTAATTCCATGTAGGAAAGTGCTAAAAGAGTTAGTTAATATTGTGGGTGAAGTTAACAGGTATAATTATTTCTTTGTATATTCACTTTATTTGTGGTCATGAAATGTTCTTTATGAGAAATACCATTTTAATTATCTGTATAAATGTCTTGAAAATACCGTATATACTCGAGTATAAGCCGAGTTTTTCAGCCCTCAAAAAGGGCTGAAAAATCCACCCTCGGCTTATACT
>JANHJO010004203.1:236684-250840 GCA_032468235.1 Pseudoxyrhopus heterurus
TACCCAGGTTTCCTGGGTAAAATTAGGACCTCGGCTTATACTCGGGTCGGCTTATACTCGAGTATATACGGTAAGTATGAATTCTATAACAAGAATTTATAGCATATTTAAAGATGAAAATCCATCATTCAGAAATTAAAAAAAAGAAATCTTATACCTCTCTGGAGGATTCATCCATCTGATCATTTAAGTCTTTGATCTTTTGTTCAAATTCTTCCAGGTTATTTAGTATTATAATGCGCTGTTCTTCCATTTGATTAAGTTCTGATGTTACTTGTTCATTGCTTATGCATTCTGGTGACTGTAACAAATCAATAATTGCCTTTTTTAAAAGAAGAGCTTTTAAAGGGTGAACATGTAATTATCGTTTTTCTTTCTTTTCCTAAAAACAACCAACTAAAAATTAAATAATAACAACCTAATACACGTTAAGTAATCTTGTTCTGTTATAGTACATTCTAGAATATTCATTCATTTTCATTTTTTTTTCTATAACCAAAATAAACACAAACACAAAAGCACGCAGAAAGCATAATTATTGTGAAATCATTTCAAAGCTTGATACGAAAGTTCTTCAAAATCCTATTTAGCATGTTTCCTTCAATGGTGAAAGGAAACAGACTTGAAAATAGGAGGGAATGAGTTCTAGCTCCACCTTAGGCAATTGTACAACCTTGGTTACACAGTCACATTCTCTCAGCCTAAGAATAAGGCAACAGCAAACTACTTCCAAAAATCTTGTCAAAAAAACCCTACAGCAGGGGTTTTCAAACTTGACAGTTTTAAGACTTGTGGACTTCAACTCCCAGAATTCCTCCTTCCCATCATGTTAGCTCAGGAATTCTGGGAGTTGAAGTTCACAAGTCTTAAACTTGCCAAGTTTGAAGACCCTTGCCTTACATGGACTGGTCCAGACAGTCACCAAGACTCAACACAGACTCGAACAAGAAAAAAGAAAGGAAGAAAAGATATACATTCTCCCTTTGAGTTACATTGTTTCCCTTATTGATAACATCTCTTGGTCATTTTATCTAGAAATTTTGAAGATAGTCTGTTTGAACTAGATGTCAACATATAAAATTAAAATGCTGCCCTCTTTCATTTTGACTATTGATATCACTTCAATCTGTGTGATTATGCTTATGATTCCTTCCTGTCATATCAAAGGAAGATACATTTTCTGGAAAGCAGATTTTGCTGAAAAGAAGTGGCACCTGAAGTGGTTTCTTTTGTGTATTGATAATGATAATCAATCACAAATTACCCTGCAATCTGCATCTGCCTCCAGAAAAAAATTGTCTTTCCTTCTCCCACTCATCCTCCACAAAAAGAGTCTTTGGAGCAGTCCTATAAAGTAAAACTAAGTACGTCTGGAATTGCTGTTTGGCAAAATATACCAACAGTTAAAATATATCTATGATCCTTCCACCAGAAAAGTATTCTATTTACCTTTGACATAATGCTTAGATAGGGAGATTCAGTGACATCCTTCAGGAAAGCAGAAGATAAAGGTGAGCTTGTCCTGTTGCCATTTAAATGTTTATTCGTTCTTATTTCTCTTGAGGAAAAGAAACCCATAGAATTTTGTCCAAGATCATTGAATTCAGAGAAATCAGAATCTTCAGCTGGAAACTGTAAATGATCTCTGAATCTTGAGTCTGCTATTATCTGAGAATCTTCAAAGACAGAATCTTCATCAGACAACTGGAGTTTTTCGAGTTCTTTATTAATTTTCTGAACATCAGCTACGGTAGTGACTGTGGCAGGTTCATTGTCAGTCTTGGAATATTCTGCACACAGATTAAGAATGGTCTCTAGTCTCTGGCGCTCCTAATATTGAAACAAATAATTAAAAATAGAATATATATCACAGTTTCACATATTTTGTGGGCATTGTAAATTTTTTCAGGCATACAGAAACTATCAATGTCAACCAAACTATTCTAAGCAATGAATATTTATATTACATATACAGATTAAAGGAGAACTTCAGTATTCAGAAGTTCAGAATGAAAATCCAGTGAATAATCAGAATGACACCATCAGTGAAAATTGGCTAGCACTTTACCATTCAATCACAAGGCCTTAAGAAAGGCAGTTCTCATAAAACTCATAAAATCAGAAATTGAATATAGTTTGCTGTTCAAGGCACTTAAGAGTCACCTTGGGCAGCAAATAATTGATAGACAGAAAGACAGACAGATACATATTCAATTGTGCAAAATTGACAGTAAAATGACGGCTTTCATTTTCTTCCAGTCTGTAAAACTGAAGACATTTCTCAACATACGAAAGAAAGAACAAAGGCCTATCTTATGGCATCGAAGGAAATAACAGACTATCTTTTCAAAGTCCGCAGTAAATCCTGAGCATTAACTAAAAGTCAAGACTATTCAAGGAAATAACTAGTTTTACTACGCTGACTCTAGTAATATTTGCTTTGAACTTCTGTGTCTGCTTTTGTCTTCCCTTGCTTTCCCCATATTCCTCTTTTTCCAGTGAGACCTTTTGAAGGACCACATCTCCCCAGCCCACTAGAGCAGGAAGGAAACGGTATGTTGTAGGCCCATCCCTTATGGAGGCAAAACTTGTAGGACCAAGGAAAAGTCCTTCTCTATGGTGCCTGCCTCCCTTTGGAATATCATTCTCCCAATGACTGAATTACATAACGAAGTTACTTAACAAAGTAAAACCTTGTTACTTTTCTGGAAGACCTTGAATATGTGGTTTTGACAGGAGATCTGGGGACCCTTCATTGATACATAGTCAGTCAAGTGGCTGGAGTGAGTATGGAAGGGAAGTTGATGGGGTTTTACATTTTTATATTTTAACGTTATAAATCACCCAGTCAACGTGTGTGAATTGGGTGGCCTATAAATTTGTTTAAAATAAATAAATAAATAAATATCTATAGCTTCAGCTTCACTGCTTTAATATGGGAATTCCTCATTAGATAATACTCTAATGAGTATTATCTAATGCAAGCTTGGACATTTATACTTTTGTATTTCAAACTGCAATAAGTTTTGTTCTATATTTCTACTGGTGGCTTACCTACTAATAAAGAACCCTTCAAAGATTATGTCTTTCATAAGTCTTCTGCATGTCAGACATATTTTTTTAAAGAAAAAGTATAGATAATTTTTTTTAAAAAATCAATATCCTTATAATCTACCCCCTTGGAATTTCTTCTTGTGTTTCCATAATTGGTCTGAAAACAATTAAGACGATGGTAAAAAATTATATTAGCATAAAGAAACAAACAGCAAATTGTATAAATAATTTTAGTAACATCTAACTGGATTGCTGAATCATACCTATTGAGAAAGTCTAGTCATTTTACAACATAACAATATTACAAAATCTATTGCTAACTCAAGGGCTTTCTAACTTTAAGTGAAATATGTCACAATTTTAAGAGAATGTATTTTTCAATCTGTGAGCGAAGGTACCATAGAAGACTACTCTGGATTAAAAAGCAATAACAATGAACACATATACTGAGAAGCTTCATCTGAAGATACATATTCTTCATAGTATTTCATAGTGGTGCTCATTTCCCAAGATAACCCGAAACAATGAATTCAAATTCTGCTTTTCCTTAAACGCAAAGGTAAGAGAAAGCAAAGATATAGACATTAGATGTAATCAAAGCCTTTGATTAATTAATTAGAAAAGCCTGTTGAGTTCAAAGGGTATAATCCTAAATAAATGCACATAATAAGTACTGAAGCCTGCTTAACCCTTTGTTTTAGGAGGAATTGAAGGTGTCAAGTTCAATAATCAAATGTTTGCATATCCATGAAATTAATGCAGAAACTTTTTTATTACAAGAAAAACTAGTCTCTTAACTATTCAATTCACAGTTGATTTTTAAATCTGCCTATCCTATGTAGAAAAGCTCAAATGTGGTATTAAAAATTAAGTTTATATTTTTAAATTATCCCTTAATTTAAATTCCCTTCCTCCCTCTTTTCAAACAAAACATTAAATTAGGAAGACAAAATTAAAATGAAATCCCTGCACCTTAAAACTCTTTTCTTCCCTCCAAGTATTTTCACCGTAAGCCTTCAGCTCTCTCTTCTTTTGCTTAAACAGTGTTTGTTCTCTTCCTCTTAAACCCGAGTCCTTGGAGTACCCAACCCATTTCTGAAAGCTCCGTCTGACTGCTGGCCAGGAACACCAACATTCAGCCATTATTTGCTGACTTTAATGCTAGCTTCACTGCAGTAATTAAGAATTGAAATAAACAATGCTTGTTCTCCGAGCCCACCCGCACGTATAGTGACAGGATATGTTCGTTTTGGTCTCTTTTTCCTCACTCACCCTTCAGAATGCAGGATGTATCACATAGTAGCCCACACACAAATATTTTCTCCTGCCCAGTTCCAAATGAATGCAGCCGAGGTGTACTTTGACAACGATATGTACCAAACTCTTACTTCTGGATAGAATGCTATCTTGGCATTATACAGATTTCTATTCTTTGTGAGGAAAAAAATCTACCATTACTAGCAGTTAAAAACACAAATTGGTAAAAGGAAGCTTCTTTCTCTGTCTCTTGCACATGTATACACAGACACACACAACACACACACACACACAGAGAGAGAGAGAGAGAGAGAGAGAGAGAGAGAGAGAGAAAGAGAGAGATGAAAATAGTAAGAAACAACGAATTCTTGCTGCTTACCCCATTTTTACAAAAATGCTTCTACCTTTAAGCAAGAAATATATACTTCCCTTAGCTTTAATCACTACTACAGTGGTAATTGGGTAACATGTTACATTACATCATTTCTATTTCAAAGTGCACAACGTGATATCAGAGAACTTATGTGCAGGAAATTCTTTGGGCTGCTATTTTGTGGTATCTATTTTCATCACAGGACTCCAGCTATTCCTTATTTCAGTGCACTTTCATTCTACAAATTTACAGTAAACTGTTTTTGAAGCCAATTCAAATATGTATATATAAATACATAGCCAACAGTTTATCTTTATGTAGAGTATTGTATTTTAAAATACAGATAGCTGATCTGAGTGGTTGGTCACCAAATTAGTTACTTATTTTCAATAAAAGTGATAGGAAAATAACTTTCAAATAATAGAGTCAAATATGAGAGATGTACTCCAACAGAATTTTAAGTCCTTTTCTTCTTCTTTTTTAAATTTTTATTAACCTTTTATAACATTGACTGACAAAATAACATATAAAACACAAATATGCTATAACTATAGCCATGCCGTATCGGCATATATAATTTGTTGACATTTTAGTCAGTGGTTGGATTCAATTTTTTTTACTACCGGTTCTGTGGGCATGGCTTGGTGGGTGTGGCTATGCAGTTGGCCAATCAGAAGTGGTATTTGCCATGGTCAGCCAATCAGAGGTGGTATTTGCCGGTTCTCCGAATTATCACTACCAGTTCTCCGGAACCTGTCGGAACTAGCTGAATAGCACCTCTGCCTCCTACCCTTCCTGGTGAAGTTAGGAGAATTTCCAAACTGTACAGTCCATTTTAGGATGCACAGAACTTAACAGAAGACCAACTATGAACGCCCATCCATACGAGTATATTTTCCTACCCACAGTCTTTTCCTCTTGTGTTTTATCCTCAGGCATCTCAAAACCACTCCAGACAGTGGACCTACTGCCATCCAGGGAATAATAGAGAAAAAAGGTAAAGGAGTCCCTGCGGATTTGACTCTGCTAGTCGTTGCCCACTATAGGGAGTGGTGCTCATCTTCATCTCAAGGCCATTGAGCCAGCATTTGTCTGAAGATATTTCCATGGTTATAGGCCAGTATGATGTCACGGAGTGCTCTTACCTTCTCACCGAAGTGGTACCTATTTATCTACTCTCATTTGAATGGTTTCAAACTGCTGGGTTGGCAAGAGCTGGGGTGAGGATGGCATCTCACCCCGTTACATGATGCTTGGGTCTCAAACATGGACTGCTGGCTTTCCAGGCAACAAGCCAGGCAACATCTTAATCGCTGAGCCACCATGCTGCCACTAGCAGGTAGAAACAAACAGTAAAATTAACCTAGAGCTTTAGGTGAGGGACAAGGATTTATCTCAAGCTTCATCAGTTGGATAGTCTAGCTTTCATGCAAGATGATGCCTTAAAATTAGATTTTAAAAATTTATATGACTTACGTACAGTCTTCCAGTCCATGAACAAATAAATCCCCATCATAACAGCTTATTCCAGAGAGGTTATTTTGGCACAGGCTTGTAACAATCAAAATCATTAGATCATAGTTTCTTCAACTCACTTGAAAGTGAAAATCTTTGATGCCTTCTGGACTCCTGAACATCATAAGCAAAGGTTCAGAAAACAAGTGCTAAGTATTCTAAGCAATTTGCCCACATAGGCTGCACAAATTAAAAAAAGTGTCCATATTAAAATGCTTAGATGATAAGTTGGTCTTTCCCATCTCTCTTTCTGTCAAAAGTGTAGCCTTTGATTGGCACTGAAATGAACAACATTACAGTATCTGAAAAATGCCCAAGGAATCATACAAAGTAGACTTTCAGGGATTGCAACAATTCCCATCGTAAGAACTTTGGAAACTATACTGTAGTCCCGATACATTTTGGGAGTACCTTATTTGGAAAGACTCTTACAACTGCATTAATCATTGTAGTCGTGAATTCCTCTGCTATCTTTTCATTCTTGCTGGGTTAGACACTGATTCTATGCACATATATGTACCCAGACATTCATTCATTATATTTGCATACATACACACTTATTTATTTATTGTTGGCATTTATTTATTTATACTAATAGTTAGTATATTAGCTAATGATTTGGCTCCTTTCCTTGTTAGGACAGGTGAAAATTAGAGTTACGTCAACAACAATTTATACTCTTGTTTTGTTTATATAGTTAGAATATCCATTTAGATCTACATCATTTCCATTTCTCATATCTAGGTGAATGTTTGGTTTATAAATAAAAGAAACAATAAAAGAAGAATATGTCTAAAAACTTTATACCACTATTTATCTGCCTTCATCTTCCAAAGGGTTGTGATTGGACCAATGCCATAGGGCAGCTGGGACTATGCTTTAAAGCAGGGGTCCCCAATCTCCAGTCCGTGGACTGGCACCAGGTCACAGCATGCCAGAAACTGGGCTGTGCAAACAAGCGAAGTCCCATCCGCAGGATGCAGGCAGCATGAGAGACCATGCCCCCTCCGGTCTGCGCAAAAACCTTTCTCCACGAAACCCGTCTCTGGTGCCCAAAAGGTTGGCTTCCCTGCTGCTTTAAAAAGTACACATTTAAACCTAAAACCATAACGATGTATTAGAAAAGGTGAAAGGAGAGGCAGCTTCCTTTTTACAATCTAGCTTAAGTCCTACAGCTACTGTATTCAAAATAAGACCCCAACATTTATTCTTCAATGAGTGCGGTACAACTTTTGTTTTCTAAACAAAAATAATAATAATAATATGGCCTGTGAAGTTTGAGATATTCAATTTATTTATTTGATTTCTATAACCGCCCATCTTCACAAACAACTCTGGGCAGCTCACAACTCAGAAACGTACAATATATTACAATTAAAATCTTTTTAAAAAATTTAAAAAACAGTAAAAAACATTAAAACACTAAAAAAAATTAAGCATCTAACTTGATTACATACAAAGCAAGACATCTGTCCCATTAACAATATAGCCAGGAGGCAGAGTCCTTGGTGAATGTAGTGTCCCAGGCTCAGGAGTATAGCCAGGACTTTAAATCTTTAAGAGCCTTGAGTGATGCAGCGGGCTAAACGCTGTACTTTGTAATTAAGTATTCAGCTCCTAGCTGCCTGCAATTTAGCAGTTCAAATCCCATCAGGCTCAAGGTCAACTCAGCCTTCCATCCTTACGAGGTGGGTAAAATGAGTACCCGGATTGTTGGGGGCAATATGCTGACATTGTAAACCACTTAGAGAGGGTTGCAAGCCCTGATAGACGGTATATAAATATAGCGCTATTGCTATTGATTCAAAATATCCTTATTTATTTCCATGCACTCAGATTGTGGATAGCATGTTGTAAACTAAATAGATGGGATACACATTGCTATGTTTCTATCTATGGATAGGAATGTTAAATTTACTATGTTAATTAAAATGATAGGTAATAGAAAAGATAGTTTAAAAGCTATTACATGATTGCCAAAAAACACACTGAAGATTCTTCATAGGATTACCAGGATTTTTTGCACAAGTGTGTTCATACGAAAGAGCTGATATTGGCTGTAGTATTATGTTTTATTTTACATTATTTAAAATACAGTGTTTATTATGAATACAATGTTTCTTATAGCATGTGTATGTAGACGCACATAATTTCATATTGCTATTCCTCCCTTTTAAAAAGATTTGTGATGAGCTAAAGATAGTTTCTGCACTTCAGCAATTCTTCTTTGTGGCTAATATCTAAGTGTAAAAACTCCCAAGCTGAGCCAAGTTCTGCTTCTAATTATTTTCTTAGAGAAGTTCTTGGGTGAACTTCTGTTCTCTTGGGTGAACAGAAGAATACGCAGCAGCCTAATGTCACTCTAGGGTTATGTAGCAGTTGAAACATTTGGATTTCAAGCAGACATTTATCTTTTGGTTACAAAGGATGAAGGAAATGGTTGTCTATGATGATAACTGTGGGAAATGCTCCTAGTTGTGATAGTGGCTCAAGTGGAAGGCAGAAAAACTAGGTTTCAGCCAGAAGCAGAAGCTGCAGCCAGGGTTCCAGCTCTGGCCCCAGTTTTGATCTGAGCACCTGGGAATTTTGCTTGGCAGATCCAAATGCGACAATTTTGACTTGAAGCCAGTAGTGGAATTCAAAATACTTTACTACTGGTTCTGTGGGTGCATGCAGGTCTAATTTTGGGCAACCAATGCCCATTGGTACATTTTAATCAACTAGGCCTGTGAGCAAGAGGATGTCCTTCAGGGCAGGTAATATGATGGCACCTTATCACTCATATCTAGCTTCTTTGTGGACCAGCTCATCTTCCTTAAAAGGAACATCTTCTTGAAGACTTCCCTGACCTGCCATTGGAGGAGAACTGAGTAGTTCATTCCAGATTACTGGCAGATACAGTTCAGAAATGTCCTCTAAATGATACCCATATAGCTTATCTGGCTGTCCTTTTCAGTCCTGTACAACAATTTAAGTCCAGAACTTCAATGTTCTTTCCTCTAAAATATAGCCTTTCAGTCTCTCAGCTACTATAATTAAGAACTGAATATAATTAACCATGGGACTTTCTATTCAAACACATTATTCCATACCAGGGTGGAGGAAGAGAAGAACATAAGGAATCACCTTATATTAAGTAATAGCATCAGTCTGTAAAACTCATTATGCAATAAATGGCAGTGTCTCTCAAGAGCTTTGATCAGGAGTATTTTTCCAGCTCTTTTAAAGAGAAGCTTATATCTCTTGCTATCTTAACTGGCAGGATTTGTAACATCTGCATGGTATGCTTATGTCGACCTAATCAATAAGCAGCCCTCTTGCAGAAAATTGCTAACTTCTTAGGCTTTTCACATTATTTAAATGCCTTGGGTCCTCCCCACAACCTTTCACTTATTATTAACATGTCAATGCTGTTTTTTCCATGTCTTGACTCCTTAAACACCCTGTAGAAACTGCTTTCCCAATTAGGCAGCGTACGAAGTAAAGCAATGTTGATACAGGAAAAAATCCAGAAAAGTTCTGTAATGTAAAATAATGAATATGGGTGATTGTTCTTGGGTGGAGGCTCTTTCGTTTTGGTCTCCCCCTTCTTTCTCTTTTGTTCCTTTGAGATTCAAGATGGCATGTTTTCTTAACAGCCCGTTAGGGACGGACCATGTGGATTTCAGATGGCTATCTTTGAGTTATTTCTCAGCTTGTCAGTCCTGTGCATTCCCAAAGTCTCTCAAAGTTATTAATCACTTTTATTATCGATGTGTAATAGTAATCTTTTATCACTCTTGCTGGGGCTGGTGTCCTTCCTTTGGACAGCACTCCCACCAAAAACATTCAGTTGTTTATTTAGCATGTTAAAGAGGACAAACATCAGAAGTTCCCTTTGATCCTGGAGAGGATAAAAGACTTGATTCGGATATAGATCCACACAATCCCTCCTTTTCAGTCTGCCATGGAAAAGACGGATTTGTCATGCATTTGGCCATGCATTAAAATATAATATTATTATTTTTGTCTGATATCTCATCCTGGGTGTAATTATTGCGGTCCATCTACGCCTGGGTATAATAAGGTCGGTGAACCTTATATTTCAACCAATGTATAAATATAAACTATACAGTTTGAAGGAAATTTTAACATACATAGTTTATGTGTATTTATGGATGCATGTGTTTTCCTAGAAACTGCCATCATAATATGTATTTAATTAGTCCTGGCATTAAAATTGGTCTTATTATATCCAGCTTTTGAATTACATCAAGATAATTTTCTCCTAATTGCCTTTTCCTCTCAAAGGTTACTATTGGCATCTATGGAAAAGCTCCCTAAACCTTTGAGAGCAAGGATAATCAAAACTTTTAAAAAGTGTTCATAGAACATTCCTCATCTCTGTGTGCTGTGATTTTCTACCAGGATAAAATACACAGTGGGCAATAATTACCCTGATAAATTGAGCAATAATTATCTTGATAAATTGATTTGTTTGATTTCTACACAATGTTTCTGCTTTTTAAAAAATTCTCTTTTGTGATCACTTTAAAGCTACAGTAGCTCTGAAGTTCTCCCCCATCTGCATTTCTGCAGCAGAAGCACTGTGCTGTTTTTACCAATTTAATAGATGTGGGTTTCAGGAGAGGTTTGGAATGTCTTTGCAGGAACCTATTATGATTCTAGCAATCTTTCTAATTTAGGAACATTTACTGTATAACCAAACTTTCCTCAAAGATCTCAACATGGCTATTAAAGTGAATTGAAGCTGCAATTCAGTATCTTTTAAAAGAAGCAGCAAAAATGACAAAGCATAATAACACAATGACACCTAAAAAGGTGTCAGACAAAATGCCAGAAGGCTACAATAAGTGTGCCTACCTAGAAGCAATTGCCTATGAGTATGACTCACTGAACTTAGTGGGACTTATTTCTGAGTACATATGCATTGGACTGTGTTATCTGCCATATTCCTTCATTTGGCAATCTTTAAGAAGTTGTAGCCAGATCCTGAAGATGAAACTCAAATACTTTGGCCACCTCATGAAAAGGAAGGACTCCCTGGAGAAGAACCTAATGCTGGGAGCGATTGAGGGCAAAAAAAAGAAGGGGACGACAGAGAATGAGGTGGCTGGATGGAGTCACTGAAGCAATCGGTGTGAGTTTAAATGGACTCCGGGGGATGGTAGAGGACAGGAAGGCCTGGAGGAACCTTGTCCATGGGGTTGCAATGGGTCGGACACAACTTTGCAACTAACAACAAAGAAGTTGTACTTCTGAGTAAACCTACCATAGCTAATGCTCCAGTTGACACATTTAACAGCTCCTGCTGGGACTTACTAGTGCAAAGCTGAAATGTTTTTCAGCAGGAAAGGAAAAAAAAGACTGCAAAATTCCAAAAAATTGCATTCTATAAATAAAAATGGTTTCTGTAACCAAATGCATCTGCATGTATTAAATCAAGATGCCCTAATTAATGTAACACATTCAGCTGAATGCATAATAAAGTAACAGCCATGAATAATTTTGCTCATTCAGCATGATATATACTGGAGGTGGAAGAGGCACATTGTTGTGAACTTAATATTCTGCTTGAAAGAGGAGGAAAAATAGACCCTCTCGCATTGTTTATGTCTTGATAACTATCCTTAGCATGCTTTGTACTATCTGTACAAAAAGAAAATTCCATTTTCCATAGAGTTTCAAAATAAAGATTCCCAGGCTAGCTACAAAGAGAAAGAAAGGGAGACATGTCAAGGATGATTGCAAGGCATGGGAGAGGTGCTGGAGGAGGAATAAAAAAAGTCAAGATGGCAGCTTATAGTACATACACTTTAGTCATACTACTTGTGCTCTTTTGAATTTCCATTTAATAATAGCAGAGAATGTATCTAGATCTGTGTTTACAGTAGATCTGCACAGTTACTACTCAAAATTATTTTAATGTAAGCATTTGAATACATGGAAGTACTTGCATGGAGGGGAAACTCCAGGCAAAGCTTTCCATTGATAAAACCAGTAAATATTGACAAGGGAGCAATCAATTAGTAAATTAGGGGTAATCAATACACTTTTTAATGTTTTCCCAAGTTCAGGATGCATGAAGCAACTCTTTGTTTAGCTAACTGTTCCATAATTATGTTAAGCCAAAAAAAGAGAAAGGTGGCTGAAATTCAGAAAAGAAGTGAAAACTTTTCCATTGTTTCTCCTACAGATCTATAGTAGCCCTTTGGAGGTGGTGAAAATGGCCATTCCACTGCCAGCATTTGCTACAGCTAGTGATTTAATTCATGTTTGTAATCAGGCTGGAAATCATAATGACATTTTCCACTGCCTTCCCCTGAAAGATATGACTATAATCAGAGGAAATCATTCAATCTCTTCCTTCCAAATGTGACTCATTATAATTTCTTCAGTTAACTTATTCTTCCTAGGTTAGCCCATTACGGGGCTGGCACTGTGACTAAGCATATGATTAAAAATACGTAAGAGGATCAGTGCTTAAAGTGAATTAAAATAAAAATTAAATACAGAGCATTCAGAAGTAAAGTGTGTCACTGGGGGTAGAGCAGTTAAAACACCTCCGCATACAGCAGTGCAAAAATTGATCCCAAATGCCAGCTGTAGAGAAACATGCTATGTATGGGATAATCAGAATTGCTTTATTTATTTACCAATCATTGTTTCATTCATTAAGGTAACTCTAGGTGGCTCATAGTAAGGATAGAGAGCCAGATGGAAAAGACTTACACAATGAACAAGTGGGTTCACGTTAGGTCAAAATTTGCCTTAACCACAGTTTAATAAGGCCCAGTTAAGACTGAGCTACAAACTATGATTTACAAGTCAAATGCCTGAATTTACATGCTACATCAAATCAGCAGCTTTTTTTAGCGATAAGTTACATCTTTCTTCACTCTCCCAGTGTTTCTTAACCTTGGAAGCTTGAAGATTTGTGGACTCCAAGTCCAGAAATTCATACCTGTAACTATGCTGGCTGAAGAAATCCAGAGATGAAGTCTACACTTGCCAATGTTGAGAAACACTGCAGGAGAGATGTTAGTATCATAGTGATAGATAGGTTAAAACATCTACTAAAAATGTTTCAAAGCTTCAAAGCAATATTGCTGCTAAATTTTCACATTTGCTTCTAAAATGTATTAAAGTTGCCTATACGAATCAGTCCAGAAAAAAGGAAATATATGCAGGCTGAATTTTATGGATTGCTAAAAATCAAGTTCTTTATGTCTTGTTCATGAATAAATTTGTGTGTTTTGTTGAAAACAAAATAAGGAAGTTTTCGATCTGAAGTTTCAATAAAGTCAATTATTCAAGGAAGAGAAGACCATTCTGGGTCTGTCTGGCAAAGATGGGATATTTTTTAAAAGGTGTTAATCTTAATTTAGTAGTGCCAAGCTTAGATTCAAGTTTAGAAATCAGTGTTTTTTGATAAAGAACCCTTCCATTTTCATATTATTTGTTTTTAAAAAATCATATTGTCCATTTTTTTTACAAAAAAGCTCACAATTGTTGATAAGATTTTATCACCATCCCTCTCACCTATCCCTAGTCATGAGTCTCTCATCTCAACAATTGATCTAGGGAGTACTACTGCTTTATTCTTCGGTATCATTTATATGTCTCAAGTAAGAAAAGCAAAACAAGAAGAAATATAACATAATGAAATTAAAAGAGAACAAGCATTTATACAAATCTGTTTCAGTGGGCTTGTTATTCCTTAAACAGTTACATAGAGTACAAATAACCTTAGCACTAGTTTTATTTAGCAGGCAAAAATGTTCTTGAACCATTGAAACAAGCCATTTCTTATGCTCTAACAACTTCAAGAATAATACTGGTATAACATATGCTGCTTAATGAAATTAATCTATTTTTGCCAGGAATAGCAATAGCAATAGCAATAGCACTGTATTTATATACCGCCTATCAGGGCTTGCAACCCTCTCTAAGCGGT
>JANHJO010004203.1:250940-263454 GCA_032468235.1 Pseudoxyrhopus heterurus
ATTCCGTCTCTTCCTTCTCTTTTAATAACATTGTTAATTTGTCCATCTCTGCACATTCTAGTATTTTATAAATTATTATTCTTTTCTTGTTTATTAATAGAATCATAAAATATTGAAAGGGACCATCGGGAAAAATCGTATCAGTAAAAGCTATTTAACAATTAAAAATTATCTTGGGAACGTGGATCATCTAATTCAATCATCGTTCAGTGAAATCCACTCCTTTAACCTTCTGCTAAATGGTCATCCTGTCTATTTAAACAACCTTAAGATAATTTTTCATTGTTAAATCATCAATGTGAAGGTAGCTATTGTTTCCTCACAGTCTTATTTGTCAGCCAAAATAAACTCCAAACCTGCAATCATTATTTTATTATTATTATTCCATGCCACTTACCATCCTGGCTGCTGTCCTCTGACATGATCCAATCTGGTAAAATCATTATTCCTAAAGTGTGTTGTCCAGAGGTGGACACAGTAATCCAGGAGCTGTCTGGATTATTACAATAGCAATAATGTAATTCACAATAAAATTACACAGTTGCTATCACATGGTAGCTATTTAAAAATCCCAACTGTCCTACGTATACCTATCCAGATAACTGACTGCAACTTCTGATTATATATTAACAAATATCACTGGTTTCTTTGCTTTTAAGATTCTAGGCAGTTAAAAAAAACTAGGTAATAATTATATATCCATAAGCTCTGTATACATATAGTTAAAGCCATTGTGCAATAACATTTTGTTAAAAATTGTTTAATAGTCACCATTCTTACTGAGAAATTTACAAAAGAACATATTTCTATAAAGTTATGTAATAAATACATAACTTTACTAATGAAAAGAAATAGATTTTTCCCTTTAAAAAAAAGCATCTTAAGGAATATGGAATTAATATGTATTGATATATACACACATACACATGGCCAGAGAATACTAAAGGATTGCTGGACTAGAATGTAAGTATATTGACTCATCTGTAATTTATTCATTGTTGTGTATGAAATAAATAAAACCAAATATCTATGTGACTATATGAATGAAAATCAATTATTTTTAATTTAAGACTACCATCTAGAGGTAAAACTGTGAATTTCTTTAAAAAACTGAATATGAAATTCTCAACTTAGGCACTAGAGGCAAAGTTGTTCTCTCTCTTTCTCCAGTAACCAAAAGTTACTGCTTTTCTGCAGAAGCAATTGTTTAATTTCAACCCTCCAGCACCAGATATGAAAATCAGAATTGAAATGCATTTACTAATAAGTGGTTATTCTTTAACCAATTGAAAAAAATGTTATTGTTTTACTGAAAAATATGTTTATTTTTCAGATACTGACTCACCTTTGACGTATAACTAGTTATTTATCTGTCTTACTAGAAATGGCCTTTGTAGTTTAGTTCAGAGAAAACAGAACAAGAAAAATAACTAAGCACTCAAGTGTTTGCTTTCATATTAATATTTTTTCTTTTTCTTTCTTTCTCTGCCCGACAAAATTTGATTCAGAATTTTCACATATTTCAAACATTTAAAATATGTATATAATACTGCCTGCCTCCAGGATATTGAAAGTTGAGTCAGTTCTAAGATTACCAGATCTAAATGGTAAAAGTCTGGGAAAACATTAAATGTCAGATGCAGAAAACTCTTAAATTCTTATTCTTTCCAGTGGTCTGCATTTTTACAGCACAAATATAATAGCCCCAGTCAGTGAATAGGTGTGTTTGTGTGTCTGTCTGTCTGCGCATCTCTCTCTCCATCCATCTTTCATTTGCTCCAGATGCCTCTTATAAAGTCAGATCACAGTGATATCTCTTTGTTTTTTGAAGATGCTCATTTTTCCTCCCTCTAAAAGTATTTTTTTCCATTCAACTGCTTGTCTATCTGGATGTTCGCCACTGTTAATTTTAAATTTAGAATTTTAAATTCAGAATTTGGAATATACAGTAGAATGTATATTCTTTTTCAAAGGAATAAAATGTCAAATTGACTTCAATTCAATGGAATTTGGGTTTCCCTTCCTTCTCATTATTCCTCTCCAAGCACAGCTGAATCAAAAAGTTGGTTGTAGCAGTGCAACCAACAGTTTTAACTAAATCACAACCTCAAGAAGCTTCTTGAAAGGACAACTGAACTAGCACAAGTGAGTTGACCTTCAAAACATTTATCAAATAGATACATCATTCTACTTGTGAATGCCTCCACAATGTTTTTTTATTTTTTATTTTTATTATTTTATTATTAACCCTAACCCTCCACAATGTTTGAATGCATATTCCAATCCAGGATCTTTCACAACAATAATCCTCACAGGATGCTAAAAGAGAAAACCAATCAAGTGGGAGGAAATTCCTTTATATATAAACATACTCACTTTAACTTTTTAGCATGTTTCAAAGCAAATGAACTCACATCCTGTTCAGAAAAACAAAACTATTTGTACAAAGGAAACAGCTGTCAAATAAATTGGAAAAAAAATTGTCCTGTGTCTAAACAGAAAATGGTTTCTTCAGCCTTTATAAAGGTATAATGGAAGAAGTCATCAGAATAATTCATTGCATATTTTTCTCCTTAATTTTTACACTAATATCAAGAGCCTTCAACAATATAGGAATATTTCAGATTACTTTTAGAGTTTTAGAACATCTTTCTCAAAATTATATTTTGCTTCTGAAGCTTATTCCCCCTGCTTTTCCTATTTTTCAAGTATTTATTTATTTATATCCCACGTTTATTATTTTATAAATAACTCCAGGCAATGAATATATCTAACACACCTTCACCTCCTATTTTTCCAGAACAACCCTGTGAGGTAGGTTAGTGAGTATCACATTAATTGTTGCAAATGGTTGTATGCAATTCAAAAGGCATGCGTTTTTCCATTTTCATCAATGGCCATCAAGCCCTGAAATCTGAACAATAAATTAAAATAAGAATATTTTATGATAATAAAATAGAATCTCATACAGTTGCCATATATTTTATCAATCTTGCTTAAGAAATCATGCAAAAATATCAAAATCTTATGAAATTTCATAAGATGTTCAAAAGACACATTTTGGAGGGAATCAAATTTGTAAATCTAATTTCAATTTAAAGATTCTGTTCTACACTGTACCCACTCAATCCCTAGTATACTATATGACCAAAACATATGGTCTTTATAATAAAAAGACTATCCATCACTGTTTAAAGCAGCTCCATTAAGCATATGATAAAAATGTAATGAAAAAACATCCTTAATTTGTTATTATACAGTGTGAAATGAGTCGTTGAGGGTGCCTCTTCTACACCCCTTCTTTGAGGGGAAATAAAATAGCATTATCAGTTTTGGGTAATATATATATTGACTAAAGAAGGTATACTGTTGATTCTTAGGAAATAAAATATCTTGGGTTTATATTGTTTCCCAGGCTACATAGAATAGATCAGCCTCTACTGACTTAAATGAGAATTGCAAAATTAAAACCATTTTCAGTACTCTTTAATGACTAAATTTTTACAAGTTAGGTAGGGTAAAGTTCTTGGATACAAAAATCCAGACAATTACTACAGTAGATGGAAACAGTAGATATAGAATATTCTCCCTCTTTCCATCAAAAGCTATACAGAGTGATATTTGGCAGCCCAGAACTGGGAGCCTAAAGTTAGGGTCTAGCTATGACACAATTCTATCTCAGTTTTATACCCAACTATGGTTTTCACCCCTGTCCATCCCTAATGTATCCCGAGTAGTTTCATAGTAGAGGTTTTTCTAATTCAAGCACATATAAAAGACAAAGTTATTTTTAAAAAGGAAAACTGTAAACTGTACACACATTAAGCAGGGGTGAACTGAAACCTAGGAATTCAGAATTTTCCCATACTGTACCTGTGTCTTTATCTGGACTATCTCAATTCACTTTTTTAAAAATATTACACTATTATCCTTATTGTACCCGCTTTATCAGACCATGAAGTTTTGGAATTTATAGTTCCAACCTAATTGCAGCAGAAGGCTAAACTAGATTCTGCCTATGATTAATAGTGTGGTTTTCTTTCTCCAATTTTCTCTTTCCTTTCTTCTGACACTAATTAGTTATTTTTCAATGCAATGTGCACTTTATCTGTTTAATTAGATGAGGTTGAAAAGACAATTTCTTCAGAACAAATACTCTGCTCCTATATTTGGCACATGCACTCAACTTTTGTTTAGCTGACTGCCATTTTTTTCCACAAACAAAAGACAATGGGAACGATTCCAGGCAAAGAAGTCCTTGTCTGCAAGTCTCACTCAATTAAGTGAGAATAAGTCAAGGTAAAGTATGCAAGTATTACACCCACAAAATGAAATGAATAGTGAATTTCCACTATCAAAATTTCATTTTTAAGATATACCTTCATTTCTGATGTATTCTTAAAATTATGCTTACCTACTGCAAAAAGGTTTCACAGATTTGAAAAAATATTACAGGTGACTTAAGGTTTTTCTCTAAGATATGGAAACTATTCAATGTGCTCAAATTAATTGGTTTTCCAGAAGTTTTTTTTTTAATAATGAATATCACATCATTTTAAACAGAAAAAAAAGAAAATTCTTATAGTTAAGAACATTATGTATATTAATCTTAGATAATTTAAAAGCAAACGGATGACAATCATAATGGCATAGAAAAAAATGCAATGCAATTACAAACTATAAAACTAAGTTTTATCTAATATATACTGGTTTTGAAAATAAATACCATTTAAGCCAAAACAGAAATATTCTCTGTTAAAGTAATACAGTACCTATGACTATAATTTATAGAACTTAGGTGAGAACATGTTTTACATATCTTACCACTGCAAATAACAGTGTCATCAACATTTTTTTTTCTGGATACCTGCAGGCTATAATTTGTGACTCATAAGTACCTGATCATTTTGTCAGAACACATAAGTTGAAGCACCATACATTTATTTCAGTTTCCTACCCTGTATAGATGTCTTCATTGCACTGCTTAGATTTTAAAGCAGGATGTGATTTGACCAATTTTTGTGTGATGGCAAACACTGACGCACATGAAAAATCAAACACCTGAATTGTAAACTACTACAACAGCTGCACGTATCGTAAGTAACCTTAAAGGTAATATTTGATATGATAATAGCAAACACTGTTAAAAATTAACTGGAAAAAAATATATTACCAGTCTCTCCATTTCCTGTTCTTTCAGCCTTTCTTCTCTTTGCCTCCTGTGATAGTCCATTAGGTCTTCTCTTCCAGAAACAGAACTAATGCTGCTCTTTCTCTCTCGAATGGAAGGAGTCTGCCTGTGGTTTTCCAAATCTGTTTCATCAAACTCCATGGAGCTATTGGAAATTCTTCTTCTTGCAGGAAACCCTCTCTCAGAATCAAAGGGAACAAATGAACTATTAGGGCTTGTTCCTGACAATCCAACCTTATCAAAGTCATCAGATGCACATGAGGAAGTAGATGCCAGAAGCATTTTCCTAGCTATCCGGGGGCTTGCAGGAACACTGAGAGTTGAATTTACGTAGGAATTCACTTCAGGTGGAAAGCTTGAGTATGGCAATACTCCTGAAGTACAAGAAGAAAAATGAAGGTAATTGTCTGCATCCAGTATATTCTGAGGTAGAAGGTCTTTTTCAATAGTCTTCTTTCTTTTGGAATTCCCAAAAGAGTTTCTGGGTGGTAAACTCAGTGGTGTGAGGTGGCTTTCTGTTGATTTATAAAGCCTGGGCAATGACCGACTATAAATTCCCATGTGGCTCAATGAACCATCCGGATATTTTCTGGTTCTAGGCCCCTGAGCTTCCATTACTGAATCCTTTTGTTTAGCTGACCTAGCCTGAATGGACATAATGTCATGTATACTCATTTTCCTGCTTTGTTTTGGACTAGAGGGCATACTGGCAGCTCCAGAGCTGCCGAATGGTGAAATAATGATATCATTTCCTGAATTCCCATTCCACATTGTAAGAAGAGATCCAGAGTTTTTCCATCCATCCAGTGCTCCTGGGAAATAGACACTATCATGAGATTTATTCTTCTGACTGTACTTTGAATAGGGAAATTTATTCAGATGTCCAAACTGTTTTTCATTTTCCCTGGTAGCATAAACATCGAAGTCTTTCTTTCCAAGACTGCACCCACTTAACGAAGAGAATGTGCCTGAAATGGGGCCCATATGCTTTAGAGAAGCATTTTTGTCTGAAAGATAAGAGTTCTCACAAACCAAAGGTTTGATTCCCTGAATTTTGGAAACAGATGGCATACTTTTAACACTGGATGCAGGGCTCAATTTAGGTGCCAGAGGCTGGGAGAGTGTTAAATAAGAACCAGAGTAGTCTTCATTTGTTTTTAATTTCAGACTTGAGGAGTATTTTTTCTGGCTGAGTTTGTCCATTATATGTTGGAGATCAGTTTCAAGAGAATTCATAACTACTTCTTTTCCCAAACTGGTGTTTTGTAATTCCACCTGGTTTTGCATATGGCCATATTCTTCCAACATCTTGTTGGAATCTGTAAACAGAAAAAAGAGAGAGAAGAACAGGAAAGTGTTTTAACAAGTGAATTATTCACTCTTTTCCTAGCTTGCAGTAGTTCCACAATTCATACTTCATGCAACTTGAACTCAACAACAAATTTGTAGAAACATTGATTACAGTGAATGTAAAGATGAGTAATTTTAGAAACTATTTTGAAATCACAGGATTAAAAAAGTATTACTTGTTTTAAACATCCATGTTATACAAAAAGAATCAAGATAGACCTATGCAAGATGAGACGCCACCAAATCAATGATGTTAGTGGTACACCAGAAACAAATTTCCTGTATAAGCTATTTTTCTTAGCTGTCTGCAAAGAAAGAAAGAAAGAAACGAATGGATGGGGGAAGGGGGAAGATTCTTACTTACAAGTAGGTAATAGATTGTATTGGATAAAAGGCAGAAACAGCCTGATATAGCTGTTCAATTGCAGGAATAATTTATTTATGCATTAATTCTTGTCACTTAAATTTGTTCTTATAATGGTCTCCTCATTTTGCCCCCCAACAAGCAATGAGTGGACATTAAATTTGTGATAATATAATATTTAGAGTCACATAGTCACAAACACTTCCCTTTTATGTGAAAACCTTGTCCTACTTTATATATATTTGAACCTTTTCAACAACAACAACCCACATTCTTGTTGTACAAAACCCTGAAAAATAAGGATCAAAATTGTAGATGGTAACCCTGACAAATAACTTTACACTCCAATGTATACAGGAATGTAACTGAAAGGAAGTGGGGAGAGATATCTTAGTGTACCATCTCATTTATGCAATCAGGAGAGGATTCCTGAATAGATTGACTATTGCTTTCCAATCTCTCTCCCTGTTCCAAAACTCTCTGGATTGGGAAATTTAGCTAGCAAGTAGAAATCTATTTTAAAACAATGCATAAAATGAAAAGGAATTTTATTGCTTATCAGTCTACAAGGGGGCATTATTCAACTGGACCATTCTCATCATAGTTACCAGACTGATAAACATTATTTCTAATACATAATCCAGAATAACTTCTTTATTGAGGATGTAGAAGCTGATTTAAGAAAAAAAAAAAATTTAATAGTTCTCTGGTGCCAAAACCCTAGACAACAGGGGTATATAACATTCTAGGCTCATTTCCTTTAATCCCCACCACCACTTAAAGTCAGTAAAACTCAGTTGAGAACTTGTTAGGACCTGGATGAAACCTACGACAACATTCATAAAAATAAAGGTGTAAATATGTTGACTTTGCAATCTTATACTTTTTAGAAGTATTTTCCACTGGGTCCAACAAATTAATTCTTAAGTGTATTGAGGACTATAGTCTTAAAGTTTATTGCATGGTCAATTCAAATATCAAAACTGTTTTTACTACTGCTATCAAATTATCAGATATCAATAACTTCCTACTATGGAAATAATTTAATCAAGCTAGCAGACTCAGGTTGTAATTTGAGGGTGAAATATATTCATCTTCAAATCCTGTCTTTACTTTTGATCATTTTTATCTTTGGAGAAGACCTACAGTACTAGATAGAATCTCCCCACTTTGCAGGTCTTTAACGAAAATCATAGACTTATTTCCCTGAAATGCATTTCAAATTATCAGTGGTAATTTATAAAAAAGAATAAATGCAAGAGGGCGGGAACAAAGGATGGAAAATATTGTGCATTAGCAAGAACTTTGTATTACTCCACCCAGCACATGCAAGAATATTTTGATTAAAGTGCTAACACGTACAATATTCTAAACTCCTCATTGTTGTTTCTATATTCATTCCAAAGTTAAATTAAGCTGTTGAAAGCAGATTTTGAGCATCTGCAAATCTGGTTCTGGTTAAATATATGGAATCTTAAAAGAGGTTTAGAGGGGGAAGCAATAATCCTGCTCACTATTGTCTGTTTTGATTAGCAGCAGCTCTCCAAATCAACTGGGAAATTCCAGAGATTGAAATATTTGCATGTGTTTCAAACGTAATTAATTCCAAGAGTTATTTTCAGCATTTTGTATTTATATGCAATACTTTACTTAACTAGTCAATTGACTTCAATGGATATAAAGGAACAGGTAAAATTATTTATTTATACCATTTGTATACCGATGAATCAATAAAGACTCACATTGGTTTACAGCAGTCCACTAAAAATATATATCCATCATAATAAGTAAAAAAAATATCCATAGAACATCATAACCAAAATACAAGAGAAAAAAGGAACCTAACAACCGGCTCTAAATTTTTTCATCTAAAAAAATTACATAGCAAGCATAGAAGCAAAATATGAATAGTGCTAATTTTATTCCGCCACGATGTTTTTAAAAATAATGTCTTATTTATGATATTGTCACAAATATGATTTCTGCTATGCCTTAATTGGCACTTCCAGGTCAATACAAACATAACAGCTTGTTTTGGAAAGAAGATCTCTGTAGGTCAACTAGAGTTGAAATTGATTAACTTTCACTGCACGGTAGCTATTTCGTATGTTAGTAAACAAGTACTTGCTAATTAAAATTATACCGAAACAATGTATTTGCACTTGTTAGTTTCGTAAATAGGTAGAAAACTAGAGATTCAACATTACTTAGGAGGATAGGAAACCAAAGTTTATCTTGTGTAGAATGTATTCAAAGAATGATTCCTGTAGCTATTGCAATTCTGAATGTTTTACAGGTGAATAAGTTATTTTCATCATTAATGAGGAGATAGCATGCACCCAGCCTAGTCTAACTTGGACTGCATCATAATTAGTCAATAGTTCTAGGTCATTAAATGCTAAAGAAGCATTACCATAATGAATTACATACCTGTTCTAAGACTGTGGTAAGCAAGATTACTTCTATTTGACATCATGTTGCTGCTCGCCAAGAGAGATGGATTATTACAGCCAAATTAGATGAAAACAGATAAATTCTGACACCTGTAAACAACCCAAGAACAGTAAGGTCATAATAAACAATACTTTGAAATATCTTTAAAAACTAAGTATAGATTAAAATATTACAGTTTTCTTTCTAAACTAAACAATTCTACAGTTCATATACAATATGTTTAAAATCCAAAAGTCATCAAAAAATTAAAAAAATCCCAAACAAATAAAAAATATGAAACAAAACAGTGAGACTGGAAATAGCCAACAAGCAGCAAATATGAGGACGACAGAAGAGATGCATAATAGAATATACTTTCAGTGTTTCTACAGTGTAGAACTGAAATCTAAAAGGCAACTTAAAATGTTATCTACAGTATTTGTGTCCATGCAATCATTTCAGTTTTAATAAAAGTCAAATCTGCTTGGCCATTTCTTTGCATTTTTTCTTGGTTCTGTTTATTAATAGGCAGCTCTTCCTTCAATTAAACAATAGGGGGTTATAGAAACCTTCAAATTTGATGGTCTCTAGTTCTGATGGAATACAACTTGGATAGAGTGGGGGGACAGGATTCAGCTGAAGGGCTCAAGGGGCTTCAAGACCTGAGATTTATCATCCTTAGTTCTGGATGGGGTTGCGCTATCCCCGACAGTCCTAGTGCAAAATCTGGGGATTTGCAATTCTTGCTCGAAGAGTAGATAGCCATCATGTCTAGGAGAGCCTTTGTGCAACTTCATCTTGTAAGCCAGCTGTGTCCTTTCCTGGATTGTTAGGCCCTGCAAGCAGTCAGTCATGCACTGGTCATCTCCCAATTAGATTACCGCAACATGCCCTACATGGGGCTATCCTTGAAGAGTATTTGAAAGCTACAATTGGTGTAGAATGTAGTGGTACTGTGTGCTGTTTTGGAGGCCGTCAGTGGCACAGGTGACACCACTGTCATGCAAGTTGTACTGGTTGTCAATTTGCTTATGGATCTAATTCAAGATATTGGTCATTACTTTTAAAGTTCTTTATGGCATGAGTCCAGGGACTCTAAGGAACTATCTCACCCCAATGGGATTAGCCCACCTTACTCATTCCAGTGGAAAAGGCCTATTTCAGATCCAAAGAATTTTGACTGGCAAGATCCAGGAGAAGAGCCTTTTCTGCTGTGGCCCCACCCTCTGGAATATTCTGTCATTAGAGATGAAGTTCACCCTTACATTCCTGGCCTTCTGGAAGAGCTACGGCTGTGCTGTTTGGCCCAAGGCCCCAATAGGAACCTGTTACATTAGGGTTGGCTGATGGGCTAAAGAAGATTCTCACCCCCAGAATGTCTGTGATCTTGGTTTTTAACTTTTAACTGATTTAGTCAATTTTTAATTGTTTTCAGCACTTTTTAACTTTTTATTCTATTGTAAGCGATCCAAAGTTGCAGTTATCAGTGAGATGGATGGCATACATACATACTGTACGTACATACGTACATACATACATACAAGCAAACTTGTTGCATCTGCAACAACAAACACATTCAATGACTTTGGTTGAAAACAAAAGCAAAAAATTTTTGCTACTGAATCATCTGAAAGGACCACAGGGAAGATCACAGGAACGTATTATTAACATGTGGTTACAACCTTATATTCATTTAATTAGGACCAAAGCCAAATGTATTCTGTGGGGTCTCCTTGAGAGAAAACCTGCACATGTCTACACTCCCATCTTCTTCATCTTATTATGCAGTGTTGAAGTGTGCTCTCACCAAAGATTATTAAATGACTCCCGTTTTTGTCTGCTGCATTGAAAATATATGTGATAGATGAGTGATCTGAAACAGGCATAAATAATTGAAAGTGCTAAAAGGTCTATTCATGTTCCCCCTTAAATAGGCTCATGAGTTCATAGAACAGTTAGTCTAAACGTATTTCTGCTTCTACATATTAGTAGAATATTTAGTAGAAAACAAGACAGTTTAACTCCCATAGCTTTATAAATATTTATCAAAAGAATTCTATCAGTAAAGTTTCTCTGAAAGATACTGATAATCATTTGCATTTGAACTTTCTAAAGAAAATAGAATTCAAAGGAATAAGAAGTTTTAAACCAAGCATACCAAGTGTACTTTTTTATTGCCTTAGAGGGAGAAAAAAATAAATGTCTAGCAATATGTAAGTAATAAAATCAACCAAAGTGAAAAAAGTGGCATAAACTCAATAGAAATTATACACATATTTATAAATGATGGACTCTTGTTTCAGCTCAAAGGAGGAACTAGGCCAGCATGCTATGAGGTGAAATGCCACCAATAAAGTGGCTCGGATATGCAAATAGCCCGTCAATCTTCTCAAACTCATACCATATTCACTTTCATGCACAGAAACATTGCCTTCATTCACAATAGCTAAAATTATTTCAAAGCCTGAAGTGATTATTCAAGGAGCAGGCAGAACACTTTAAAGTAGAAGATGAACCATTTTTCTCCTGAAGAGCGACCACCCCACCCCCACTTGCAAACTATTCTCCCATTTGGCAAAGAGTTTTATAAAAATCTTCCAGTATTCTTTTCAGGCTTTAAGATTGAGGAAAAGTTACTATCTCTATTTTGTTAGGAAAGGCACATTTTCAGAGGATGGAATGCAGCAAATACGAGAAGGAGAACCATGTCTGTTGTACAATACAATGAAGCAAGGGAAAGAAAACAGAACAACCAAAGCCTATATAATTTCTCATATAGGTCTAAACCTAATTCTCTCTTCCTTTCCAGGTAACAGCAGATTGCAAGTGTTTCATCTGAACTCTAAATTGTGATTGATTTTATCTATAGTTAGGCAGTTTCATCAACTATTGCTAATTGGTTTGCTACTGCTTCCATTATCCGGAATTGAGTTTAACAAGTTTACCAGGATTGAGATGGCACAGCAAGTTATGTTTAATTCAATATTAATATTAAATATTCGTTAAAATATTCCAACCTTAAAGTCTGACAGTTAATGTAGACAATTCTACAGGGCTTGATGTGGCTCAGTGGTTAGAACAAGCTACTGCAGACTACTTTGCAGACTTGCAGATCAGCAGTTTGGCTGATCGAATCCCACCAGCTCCAAGGTTGACTCAGCCTTCCATCCTTCTGA
>JANHJO010004203.1:273866-291764 GCA_032468235.1 Pseudoxyrhopus heterurus
GAATTCCGCAGCCAGCTGCTGGGGAATTCTGGGAGTTGAAGTCCTCCAGGCTTAAAGTTGCCAAGGTAGGAGACTCCTGCTCTATTTCATCTTATAATCTTGTTCCATTTCTAATTACATGAACAGTATTATTACTGTTACTATTTTTGTATTGATTTTGGGACACTAACTAGAATGAACGCAGAGCAGCAAGCAATGTGAATTCAACTGATTATTTTGTACATCCTACAGTAGTATTTAAATTGCAGTATATATAGTGGGGTAGGCATGCTTGAGATAAATTAAAGGAAGTATGTATGATAAAATGATCTGAACATTGCCACTTTCCCTATGCTTAGAAAAATGGATATAAAGATAATACTTTTTACCCATAGCATGCGTTGAACACATGTGTTAAATAACAACCAACTTAGTTTATGTGGATTGGTTGTTTGTCTTTAGTACGGAGATCAGTAAAATATAAAATAATTGCCGTGATTTCTCCTGCAGATTTTATTTAATGGATTTTTTTTTTAAAAAGAAAAGAAAAGTGACCTATTGGTATATGTATGAATTTTGTGTGTGTGTGTGTGTGTGTGTGTGTGTATGTGTAAATTTTCCAAGCTGATAAACATTTTGTTTTATAGGGATGGACAACATATGGATGAACACAAACAATTATTCACTATTCTACAGTTTTGCAAGCAACAGCAACAAAAAACAAGCTTGATGCAATCCAACATCACAGTTTAGCCTTTCAATGACCAGGCTGGCATAACAAACTTTCTGGACCTTCTGAAATTGAATTGAATTGAACTGTATTTGGCTAAGTATGATTTGGAATGCATATTTGAAAGGCATTTTGGAGATTTTGTTCCAATCAAAATAACACAGAAATATCTTGAGATAACTGTGGACAATACATTTTGTCACATTGAGGAGCCACTTATCAGGTCATAAAGTATTTCTCTGGAAATCATTGTAATTAACACATTTCCTTCTTAGTTTTTTATTGCCTTTTTTTGAATATTGTGTAAATGTAGTTTATGTGTCTACTGATGGTTGATTTGTCCACATGCCATGCTTTCAGGAATTCCCTAGCATTTGGGGATTTAAATTGGTCTAGATTGCTTACAGTTTTCCAGTTAAAACTGTGGTTGAGTCTGTCCATGTGTTGTGAAATTAATGAGTTTTTTGTGTTTCTGATTGCTAGTTGGTGTTCATGGTACGCTCTGCTAGTCCTCTGCATCTCAATCCTACATAGTGGCTGTTGCAGTCTTTACATAGTATGTTGTAGAATGTAGATGACTCCAAGAAAGCATTTTTCTATGCCTCTCCTTTCTACAATTTATGTATCAGTTCTCTTAATAAAAAGCTTTTCTCATCAGTGTTTTAATTAGCAGCTGTAAACAGGACTGCTTGGGGGGGTCTATTACTGTAAATGCAAAGAGCTATGAAAGAAATGCAATCTATGACTTTCTTCAGTTTTCAGCATTTGACTAGTTTGTTGCTTGATTACTTTGAGAAAACAAATACATGACAATAGTTTTAGTCTGTCCCTTGAGGGAAGAAAGCCTCTGGAAGGAGGGCCTTGCTGTTAGAATGCTCTTTGATATACAGTACATGTTTGTTATGCACTGCCCAACAACCTAGCTGAAAACTTCAGTAATATGGTGATATGATATGAAGAGATCAAAATTCCAATACTGTTTCTCGACTGTAATAAGAGCTAGACTGATAATAAAAAAAGGAGACGGATTTAATCTCTCAGCTTCATAAAGTGAAGAAGGCAGATATGTGACCTGTCTCAGATTCTTATCCTTTTATTCTTGAATTATTTTTCCATCCAGTGCTTGAAATAGATACAATTAAGTCTTGCTGAATTTTAAAGGAAATCTTAATCTCTTTCTCCTTCCTTTCACTCTAGCTGCTGTCTCAGTCACACAATAGCAATTTACATTATTTATTGTATGTACTCCCATTAATTCCTGAGAAATGTGTTTCTGCTTTTTCTTGGCCTTGCAGTCGGGTAGTGGACATAATGGAATTTCAAGCCAGCCAGCCTGCTTTTCTATTTATTGTTGTCCCACAGGATGATAAAGACAGCAAACATAAATAAAATGAAACAAGGAAAACATGATTAAAAACAATGTCAGAGTGTTAGTTGAAAACATGCCTCAGTCTTTTCTAAAGGTAGAAAAACAAGCGGTCTCTTCCACTTCATCTGATTGCTAGAAACAACAAATCATTCACAACTGAATAACTACAGCAGCAGCAGCAGCAGCAAAATTTTCTCCACAGCTGTTCTCCTCATTACCATGTTGGTACAGGGTTTCCATTTGGCTTGCATTTTATTGTGAATAAAACCAGACCTGTAGGCATGCTCTGCAACAAAAGGCTTGGACTAATGTAGTCTGTATACCTTGGACATTAAAAAATAATGTTTCTCTTTACCGATGGGATTTGGAAGCAACACAGTTCTACGTTGCAATGTACCGCTCTTGCTTTTGGCTTTCTGGTTTTGACTCTTAATCTTGTAAATATTTAATACTTATGATTTTAATTATAAGGCACCCAGAATTGCTTTGTAGAGTGAGTTGGGAGGAATATAAATGTAACAAACAAAAACAAATAATCCTAGTTTTTTAAAATAAGCAGAAGTAAAAACAATGTTGCAGATCAATTTCAGCTTAGTTTGAGTGAATTGGGGAATGGTCAGTGCAGAAGTGGCCTCAGAATTATAATATTGAATTACAATATGTTTAAGCTTCTTTGGAGATTCTTTGGAAACAAAAATGGAAATTTAAAATAAAACCAATAAACATATAAATGGAATCCAGATTTCACAATTGCAAAAGCCTTGTAATATTCTTAATGCATGCAACTGTTCAGTTAACCAAATTGTGAAAAGCTGTTTGGGGCTCTCTGCATGCACCTACATAGGAAGCAGAATCTGTGAAAGGAAGAGTTCTAATTGTACGTAACTTCTGAGTTACAAAGTTTGATTCCGGTTGCCAGGTAGGGTTCCATGTTTATTATATGTATTTTTAGTTCAGTAGTCTTTCTTGTTTTATTAATAGGAGTCATTCCCTTGGTAAAGTGCTATTTATAAAGTATGTGCAATAAGAAAGGAAATCCGGCTTATGTAGTAAAGAAAAGTTTCACTGAGGTATGAGGTCAGAGCATCTATAATTAACATACCCTACACCTGGATGTTTGGTGAACCTTCAGGAAGAACATTTTAACCTAGGATCACTTAAAAGCATGGAGGAAATAGACAACTAGTGGGTTATTTAAGGTGATTTTCTTGCCTCCAACTGTCAGCTATTTCCTAGATACAGATGGGAAAATTAGACATTAAAAAATTGTTGTGTGTTCTTATGTGCAGTTATAACTGTTATTTTAACACCCACGATGTGTACATAATCAAGAGAACTATGAGAAAGCAAACTCCTACACTGTATGGATTTGAGTATTCAAGCATGGTCAAGTCTTGGCTGCATCTTCAGCAAATGTAAGAATTTTTCTAGATTTGAGTTCTTTAAATGACTCTACCTCTTTTTGTTTATTTAAATTAAAATGTTTTAAAATAAATCAGAATCATTTTAACACAAAGCAGTTTGAGCCATAAATTCCTAGGAGTTTCTTTCCCATCATCCAAAAGGTGTGGTCATTCAGTCAGAGGGCTTTAATAGGAATGGTAATAGCCTATGATGTATTATTGTACATGCTGAAAAATAATTCATAAAGACACAATAAATGGTACAAGCCTTGTTCTGTTCAGCTATGAATTATGCATAAGGCAACACAGGTTACTTCCATACTCTGAATGACAGTTTCAAGGTTTGAAGAAAGTTTCCATTCAGTTGTTTGAAGGGACATCTCCATAAGATCAGAAACTTTGCATTGTTGGAACTGCCAGTAGCACAAGACTTCTGCTGCTATATTCAAGAAAATATGGATAGGATTCTCTTGAAACTTTGTTACTCAGATTGACAAATTCAAACAATAGGAGTAGTTCAGAACTTTGGATATGCTTAATGACTTACTGTGAATTTACTTGAAAATTTGGCCCCTACCCTGTATAATTGAATTTGTGTTACAGCCTTAAACTGAGAGCCCACAAAAATGGAGATTTCTTTATTTTTTTTAAAGATTCTTTTACAAAGTAAAAACAATACAAATTTAAAGAAAAAAGAGAGTGATGAAAAGTGATGAGCAAATAAAAAAGAAAAAGAAAGAAAGAAAGAGAAAGAAAGATGTAAAGAAGTGGCTTCCAATGTTCCTTACAGCAGTTATAAATGCATTCATATTTTGTCCTCTTTGTAAGGTTACATCATGGCTCCCTTCTTTCCATTTTCTCTTTTTTAATAATCAAATCCATATACCACAAGTTTTCACCAAAAATCCATAAAGGGTTTCCAGTCACCAACAAACGTTATTGTCTGCTCCCAAATCAAATAAATCAATTTTGCCATCTCTTCCATTCTATTATCTTCACAAATCATTCTTCATTGTAGATATTTCCATTTTTGTCCATATAATAATCTCTCTGCAGTTACTATGTACAAAAACAATCATCCATAATTATTTTCTAATTGTCTGTCTATTAGTTCCAGCAGGAAAAAACCAGTTTCAGTTGAATTTTAATCTATAAAATTCTTGGCATCACTGTAAGTTTTTGAGCCAAAATTTTCTAGCCTTTTTACAAATCCACCAAGCATGATAAAATTATTCTTAATGTTTCCAACATTTTTACAAATTCTGGAAAGATTCCACATTTCCAATGTAATTTACAAATTCTGGAAAGTTTTTTTCTGGTTTTATATACCAACAGAACGTTACTTTGTGGAAACTGTCTTTTAAATTATAACATAATTTGAATATTCATACTGTGAAAGTCATACTGTGAATTTCAGTCCTTTCAGCCACATATTTTCCCATTGATCCACCTGTATATTATTGCAAAAGTTCTTAGCTAATTGTATCATACATTTTTTAACCCATTCTTCTGGTTCAAATATCACTAAAAGCTATGGTCTTTGACTTCCTCTAGAAAGCAAAACTCAAATCATTTACTAATTTGTATAATTAATAATTATAACTATAATTTAGTTTATACTAAGTATATGCGTGCACAAATTATGTCATGGACTATAAATATTCTACAATTTAGTGCATATCTTTGAATTTTTCTTTGTGTCTGATTTCTTTTTATTCAACAATGTAGGCTTTATTTTAGTGATAGGTAAATCATCAATGACATCTCCAGAGAAGAATTCAGAATCTGTGAAAGTAGTCCTGGGCCTTTTATGATTGCAAGAACTCATTAATGTGTGGAATCTAATTGATTTATTGACACTTCAGTTGTATGTTTGAAGTAGCAGTGAAATAACATTTTGTTTGGAATTCTTTAAATGTTAAGCTTCTGGGTGAAGGAATTTCCCATTGGTGGGAATTCTTCTTTATCTTGCCTCCTGACCCAAAGTCAAACCAACCTTTATAGATGAAAACAACATATCATTACAAAAATATTGGCTTCCATCCTTTCACAAATTTCTATAGGCTTTAAATAAAATAAAAGGAAAGATGCTTTAGCAACTGGGTAGGTTCCACTGGTATCTACATATAGCTGACAAATAAACAGACCCTGTACTGAAAATATGGCAAGGTGATAGAAATTTATTTCATTGTCTATGTGAGTTTTAAGGGAAAGTGCTATTACTGCAGGAGGTATGGCAGTCTAGAGGGTGGAAAACTGATTGGGATGCTATTTTAGCATTCCTGAGTCAGTCACCTGGAGAGGAAATTGATTGGATTATAGTTATCTCTCTCCCTCTTCCCTTCTCAGTATTTCAAGATTAGCAGAAGTGACTGATATTTTGGGAGGTGGGTGGGGACAAAGTAAGAAGTCCACTCCAAGTTGCTTTTGTGGAACTAAAGAATGAAAATGGCATGTTGTAGAAATTATAGGTTACCATTTTCAACAGGATGTCACTTTAACATTTATTGTTTTTAAATTTATTAAAGCTGGGTTCATGTTCTTTCGCTTATATACTTCACTGGATCCTTTAACATTTCTCCCTGCTAACAAAATCCCATCGAATCCCAGATCCTGGTATGTGCTTATTGCTAATCCTGTTTAGAGAAAGAAGAAGATTGTAGACAATGAGGATGTAAATTTAGAAAAAGAGCTAAAATCATAAAAATATTTAAAAGGCATTATTTAAAAGTTTGTTTATGTTACAGTTGATATATAATCAATAGATGTGTGTCATACTTAGAAAAAAACACATAAGACAAAATCTAGATCAGCTAAATCTAAATCTTATATCAGCTGACATCTCTTATATTACAATCTAATTAGGGAATAGCCCATAAAATGAATAATTAACAATAGGATATATACATAAACTATATTCCCATTTCAAGATTATTAATAGAGGTTTAAATATTGCATTGGTATCATAAATCTTTTAATTCTTCACTTTAATAGTAAAGACTAATAAATCAATAGACCTCTCCTCAATAAGCAGCCGTTGTATACTGTATTTTTGTGATTACCTATAACAGCTAATGGATACTACTTATATCTTTTATATCTATTTAAATAAGATTGTTGAATGTTCCACTTTACTTCCAGTATTCTCCAGGATCAGCATTTTCAGAAAAGGCCAAAACACAGCAATAAGCTGTCCAGATGTCTTGCGGTTTTTAATAACCACAACAAGAATTAGAGAACCCCAGCAGGCTGCAAAATATTTCTTTTTGTACTATTACCACAAGAGCTTTTCCTGACTTTTTTATTTTTACAGGAGGGCAGAATCATTTCAAATGATAAATTATCCATGTACATATAATCTTCCTTAAGCATATAAAATAAGCATTTCTAACATATTTGAAATTATTAGACCAAAATGAAAAGATATACAGGAGACCCTATAAAATGCTATAGAGAATGTGTGAGAATGATTTTAAAAGAGAGAGGCCTTTGACCCAAGAATCATATATTCACTGCAAAATATATTCATGCAATACTATAAGCTTCTTTGTCTTTCATTGTTCACTTTGACCTTTTCCCCTCTTGATTCTTCTTCTTTTTTATATAAGTTATTTCATGCTAGGTCTATTTAATCATAACTGAGCTTTTTAACTGGTACCATGGATTTTAAGTTTATTGTACACATTCCTAGCTTTCATCCTCTGTAAGCCATCTTATATGAAATTGAGGAGCTAAAGCAAATAGAAATTTACAAAAAGAAAGGACATAATTTAAGTGGGAGATAGGCACATAACAAAACAAGACAAAACAATTGAAGCAATTAGACTGGATTATGGATGTCTTTCTTTGCCCTATGACATATGTCATGATCGTTAATTTGTTAATTTAACAGCCTCTTCTCATAATACTGTAGACTGTTATTGGCCAGCAATTAAGCATTGAGCTGCTGGCAATCCTCCATACTTTTAGTTAAAATGACCTAACGCTGTTTGGCTGGTTTTTAACAGCTATTAGTTAAAATGCACTAGCACTATTTGGCTGGTCTCCATATCGGTTCCTGCATGTAAATATAAATTTGTCTCCATTAACTATCATGATGGCCCTGGTGTATATAACTTTTAAAAAATGCCCTTAATTTCACAACATTGTGGTACTGTATACTGCACAGTTGTGGTAACTCATTTTGAATCTTTGCTTTTATGTCAGGTTTTTCTGATTGGGCTGCTGTGAGAAACAAGTGAAGCTGGAGTGTTGTAAAAGTGATGGATTCAAAAAGGTACTAAACAGCGGGAAAGTGCTTGCATTTTAACACTTAAAAAAATATGCAAAGAGCTTTTCTTCTGATTGATAATGACAACCTACCTACCTATCCATCATCTATCTATCTAAAAAGACACAAACCCCTCTACAGTCTTTATTTTTAGATCCAAATATAAAAAGTTTAAAAATACCTCAAGCTTCTATTAGACACGATCTTGTGTTGTTTCATCCAGAAGGAACCAAGACCTTTTTTCCAGATATTAATGCTGAAGCATAAATGAAAAGGCTAAACAAAAACTTTATTTAGAAATTCTCTCTCATCTACCACATTTTCATTTAAAAATAGAAATAAGGGGGAACAGATAATTACAGTTGGATGGAGAGACAAATGCTAGGTTCCCTGCTTGACTATCAAAATCACAAGTAACAACACTGCAAACTCCTCTGGACATTCAGAAAAAAGACGGAGCTATATATTTTATAATAATAATCTTTGATTCAGAAAGTGCTTTATTAAGATATCAATCTTTTATATAGAATGAAAAAGATCCTTCTGGTCCTGAAATGGAAAACAAGCATCAGAACATAATTTCATGGTGTTTAGGAAAAAAAATGTAAATAAATAATCTTTGAAATGAATTTCTTACATTTTATTTATGTGTTCCTTAAACTAAACTATAAAATGAGGGTAAAGTCCCCTAAATGTATGAATATACAATAAATAAAGCAAGGCATGCAAAACCAATAAAAAGAAAGGAGAAATATAAATCAAATACAAAAATACAAACATAATAATAATTACTATGTAAGAATCTTTTTTAAATTCTAGATTTACCCTTAACCACATAAAATCTTAGTGTTCAGTATTTGTTTTATAGAAATGAAAATTTAATTCAAAGGCTAGAGTTGATATATTTCATCAAATCAATCACTGGTATTTGATATCAAGTGTATTTCCAGGAACATATAATCCCCTTTTTGGCAACCATTTTAGCATGATAAACATAAAGGTTTTCATGAAGAAAGTATTACATTTTTGAGGGGATTACAAATTAACAATAAACACACACATACACACATTTGTTTAAAAGAACCTAGTTTACTATAGAAACAATGTTCAACCAATAAGTAACTAAGAAAAAAGTTCAAACAATGTGCATTAACATATTTTATTTATTGCATCCGCAACATAAAATCAACTAATCCTTTAAAATATTTCCTAAAGTATCTAATAGACCAATAAAAAATGCTTTGATAAACTACAATAAAAAGGAACATACTTAACAGTTCTTTAAACTTGAGAGAATGGACTTTGTAGCAACAGAAGTTTCAATTTTCTGTTTCATATTCAATTATATATTTTTCACATTTTTTAAAATGTCAGTAAAACAGAATTGGCCACATACAGTATATCTCAAATACTTTTTCTGATTGTGTTGCAATTCAGATGTTTTCAGCAAACATTTCAAAAGTTTTATTTATAACTGGCTAATTAGGGATAACTATCCCATTTTCAGACCATTAAAAAGGTTTATTCCATGGGGTCAGTATCTCATGAAAACATGACTAAAATTTAATGATTGAAAAATGAGTATGAAATAAGGCCTGGAGATATTTGTGGAATAATTAAGAAGAAGGGAAGATGATGGGTTTGTTAATATCTGTTGAAAAAAAGATAAAAAAACTCATCTTCTTTAGTTGTTTCTCTCCTTTTTTGTGCCTTTTATCTTCGGTCTTTACTTACAAAAACAGTACAAAAATCTGATAAAATGTTAATGCAGTCTTTGTCAATTTTTCACCAAACACATTTAAAAGTGTTTATAGGTGTTTGAATAAAGATTACAAAAGAATCAGTGGCTTTTGGCTGATATGTTCAGGATGATTTGGAAAACCATAATTCTTATATTTTCTACATAAGACTGCTGATAAGATAATTCTTATATTTTGTACTTAAGACTACTGATAAAAAACAGATTGCCAGAGGGCAACAAAGGGATTATTATACAGAAAAAAAATATTTGAATACTCTCAAATTCTTGATTTGTTAGGAAGTTTAGGCTTTTTTTTAAAGCAAATATCTGAATTGGTTAAACCTGGTGTAGACCTATATAGTCAATCTTTTTAAAATACTGGCAACTTTTTGGAGATAACTTTATTTAATATGAGCAGTACTCTTTAACATTGTAGCTCTTATGGAACTGCATAGGTATTGGTTTTAGCAGTTCCACTATCCTTTTAACAGTTCTGGAAAGAAGAATGGATGACCCCTGTCTGAAATTCTAGAGATTGGCTTACCTTCACTAAATATAGTTTTCAGGTTTGTTGGGATTATAAGTCCCATTATTCCTTGCCATTTGGGAATTATTGGAGTTATAATTCCAATGCATCTGCTGCACATACACAGAAGGTGGATGTTTAGATGTTCAAAGTATTGCACTAGAGAGATCCAGCTGGATTCTGGTTTGTTCACTAATTGCTGCAGCTGAGAATTTTACCAGAAAAAAAATTACTTGGAAAATTCTGGTTTGCAGACTTGATCAGAATAAAGCCTTGTCTAATTCCTCAGCCTGAAGCTGAATGTGACATTATAGATAATGCAGTGAAGAATTGCTTCTTTATTAAACGAACTTCTCTTTGCTAATTCCACCCACGGCTCCCACAAATGCAACAGCATTTTTCCTGCCCAAAATGCATATTAAATGCAGTTGCCACATAGAAACATCACTCTCTTTTGAACAGTTGTGTGCCAATGCTGATTTGAATGAAATACAAGAATTTCTTTTTAAAAAATGCCAATCAAAATGGTAAAGTTCATGGTTGGGTATGGCAAACTGAAGGTCTCTGTTGGGGAGTGAGTTAAGCTGCAGAAAGTTACCTGCAGTGTGAGATGGGAGGAAAAGAAGCTTCCTATCCATTAGCAAAGGATAGCCTTGCAAGCACAGCAGATTGTGGTGTCTGGCAACACGTAGTGTAGTAGTAGGCTTGCACTTACAAGCATCTGTTTCTAATTATAATACCCAGGTAATGAAATGTATGCCATATGATCTATTGCAAACCTTTTAGTTATTTGTTTGCCTTAGAACAAATACATGCACATTTCATCATTTGATTCATTTCTGCAAATCCCTATACCTTTGTCGCTACCTTTAAAGCTTAGGTGTTGGGTGCAAAGTCCTGCTTTGAGTGTACTAAACAGTTTAAGGAAGGAATATATGGTATGCCTCAATAGACAATACACCCATAAAGAAAACAAAACAATTATTGTTTTCTTCTGCTACAAGAGGGGATGTTTTTCCCCAATGGGAAAGTATTTCTGTCCTGAAAGAAGATACATTTCATCAGATGATTGCTTCCAACAAAGGCAAAGAAGCTTTGAATATAACTTGATATCAGCCAGGTTTCTTTTTTATCTTAAAATGCATGGGCTGAGGATTCATTAGTCCTCCTTATGATTCATACACATCCCCATAATCAGAAACAGTACACACAATGCACAGATTTACCATCTCAGGAAGTATTAAAAGTATGGCATAAACATAACTTCTGATTTGTAGCTTTAGGACATTGTGGATCACGATACATACCGAAAATGCATTGTTGATATCCTTGTAAGAGGAGAAACCTAAGAATTCAAAAATGAACCCACATAACATCATTGGAAGTGATACTTCCCCCAAACTCAGCTGGAGAGGATGAGTCATCTGCCACAAAGAATGGAAACCATTTAATTATTTCCTAGTAAATATATATGTTTATATAACAGAAGAGGAGAGTAGGCTTAAAGCAAACAAATGGATCTTTTGGAATGTGGAATGGGCTAATTCAAGATGAAAGAATTCAAGGAGACTTAGATATTTAACATTGATTACTGTAATCTGTGTTTCCAGACTTTTAATCCTCTTCTGAAGCCCTATGTTTCTGGAACTTTCTTGCAATGAAGTCCACAGACAATTTAAACCCACTTTCTTTTAGAAACTTTAACTTCCAATTTGATTAAATGTGTAACAATATTTTCTGATTCATAAATGGTAGTTTGTTTTTGCTTCTCATATTACCTTCATTTCACCATTACTGCATAAATGCCCAGAACATCCAGGACAATTCTACACATCTCTGCTGCTTTCAACTCTTCTACATCATATAAAATTGCCAGGTGCCGCAGTTCTGCTCAAAATTCATTGGATGATGACCGGTGCCATAAAGTAGACTTAATAAGCGCCTTCTTTGCTATATTAGTGTGCTCAGTAATTTGATAGTCTTCCACACACTAACACTCCTTATGCCCATCTATAGTTATTCCTTGACTTATTATTGATTACTTATTGGACGTTAGAAGTTATGGTGGATCTCCCAAAAACTACTTACGACACAGTTCTGAACTTAAGGCTGTTGTAGCGTCTCACATTCACTTACATTATGACAGCCATAGTGACGCTTCCATTTCGGAAATTCACCTGTATAATCATTGGTGGCTTAAGATATAAAAGAGGTATGACTTGGCCATGCTTTTATGCATTAATGCATTTTGTATGTATGTCACAGATCATCGTCAACATCAATAACTAAGAATCCTAACTATCTTCCAAATATCTTTTTTTTTTTAAAAAGCAACCCAATTAATTACAGACTTTCTAATATTTGGAAAAGGTTAAGAGTTCCTTGAGGCTGACCTACTAATCTCCCTTTTATGAAGGTATATATTTAGAATATTACAAAGCACACGGAATATGTACATCAAGTTACATCAGCATTGAATATTATCTCTTTAAAAGCAGCTTATTTCATGACAAAAATTATTGACTGAAATCTAGTGACTCTAATGCTCACAAATGCTGTTCAGGAGATTTTGGTTAATATGCAAACACAGAAAGCTATTTTCCCTGTTAGCTGTTCCTGTTCAAACCACAGCTGTCCTTTTGTACACAGTGTATGATTAAACCTTCTAGGATGGTTGAAGTTAATAACCAGTTGCTCTAAAGGAACTTTTTTTTCCTCTTCCCCATTCAAACAGATGTATTATCTGAAGTCATGCAGGCACAGATTTGCAACTGAAAGATAAACAGGCTTGTTGTTACCAGTCAAATTGGTATGATGCCTAAATGAGAGTTTTATCACTGAAGGTATTGCAAAGTCATACACATACAATCCTAAGGGCCTACTCTTACCAACATTTGAACCGAAAAGACTTTGACTAGAAATAGTATTGTGGATTTGTTCTTGCCACTATAGTGGCTGATGCCCTAGGTCACTAATTTGTCAGTTTGTAACTGTAACAGAAATCTTCTGATTCAGTTAAAAGTCTGTAGAGATTCTCAGTCATCCAAGTCATGGTTGTCCCAAAGGGGCTTTTTCAGGAAGCAACTGGACTGTCTTGTTTTTCTTTGAAGATGTTTGACTTCTCATCCAAGAAGTTTCTTCAGCTCTGACAGGATAGCGGGGAAAGGAACGATTCAGTTGTTCAATCTTTGCAATACTTATTCCAAAGGAGTATCCAAAACTGTTGCCTATGGTTACATTTTCATTAGATCAGTGGGCTTGGTACTAAAAATGCATGGTATGGCATCTGAGGTTTTATGGCCAACAATATGTGCTATATATCCTTTCACGCAAAGCAATCAAAGACTTTGATAAAAGTTCTGAAGCTTCAGGTTTTTTTTAATCAAACCTCCAAACTGTACTGTAAAGTTTTAGTTTGGAACTCACCAAACCTGTTACATAAGCTATCAGTTATCCAAATAAACTTGATTCTTGTTCAGCTCTGTAAGTTAGTTTGCCTGTAAATCAGGGGTGTCAAACTTCGGCCCATGGGCCAGATGCGCTGACCACTCCCACCCCCATTTTAGTGAAGGGGGAAAAAGTCACACTATATCACGTGACAACGTGACGCCGTGAGTTTGACACCTCTGCTGTAGATGATTTGTTGAGTTGGTAGTCTATGGCCCTTGGCCTATTATATAGTTTAATGGATCACAAGTTGTACAAAGAGACTGAAACAGATAGTGATGTTTGTTTCTAAAAGTAGATACTGTACAATCTACACTCTATCTAGGTAGATTTATTAAGTGAACATGGGTAATATTTAATTTGAAAGGAGAAATGTCCTTGCATAAAATATTCAAGGAAAAATCCAAAGAAATCCATTTTTGTTTCTACAAAAAAAAAAAGGACAACATTTCCTCATGGCATGTTTAAATGAAGCATAAATCAGTGATTTTTTTAAAACTTAGCAGTACTTCAACTTCCTAAAATGGCAAGTGAATGGTTGTGATTCCCCATGAATCAAACAAATGATTTCATTGATGTTAGGGTTGGGCAAGAGCTAAATATAGCACATTTAGTAATTAAATATTAATTTATAAATTGAGCAATTTTCCTAACTTTGCAATACAGCAATTGTCTTTTCAAGCTTATGTAGAAAAAACCTAACCTTTTGAGCAAGTTTTGATAATGATCTAATTTCCTTTACAAGCCTGATCAGTTCTTTTTTAAAAAAATATGACCAACCCCCTTATATTGCTTTCTTTTTCTTTGTCTCTCTCTCTCTCACACACACACCCAAGAGGTGCTGAACTCATTGTATGAGAAAGCTTGGCACAGATGTTAAAATTGAACTAATTAAGAACAAAACTTTCAGCCTGCCATCTGTCTTAACGGAGCAGGGCTTTTTGTTTTGTCTACTTTGACCAGCAGTGGCTTTTTCCAGTCTGTTTCCGTCACCTGCTGTCTCATCTTTTTAATTGCAGGGGCCAGGAATTAAATCTGGAATTAATCATATGCAAATCATGTGGTACAGCCCTTTCTCTATTACCTATATCTGTAGTATTTGGGTGGTCAAAGGAATATATTGCAGTCTTTCAGTACATATAATCATTACATTAAATTATATTAAGGAGTGTTTGTAATTTTTATATCATATTTTCTATTCTGCTATTTCTGTTTGCTTTGTTCGGTTCTTTGGTTGGACAGGTGATTATTACTGTTTACTGTGAACTTATGTACTAAATGTCAAGTTAGCTTTTGCCAATTTACAAAATCAATTGCATTGCAGCTGGTTCTATTTTCTTATTTTCAGAAAAAAATGCTATTTTCATGGTTTAATCTGAATGTGTATGTCTGAATGTATCCAGATCTATGAGTGTCATAGAGATGAGTATCTTAGATATTCAAAAAGAGGAGTAATAAAAGGAACTAGTTAGCAGAAGTTGTAGTCAAAATCTGAGCTAAAGCAAACTGTTTTCCTATCTAATTTCAAAATGAAAAATATTAGAAGTTATAGCCAGAAATCTGCAAAATAACTTGAAGAAGATAACAATTAGCTCTAGCACTAATTATTTTACCAACTTGGATAATCTTGGTAAAGAGCCAAGCTCAGAGAGCACCAAAGATTCCATAGTTGAACTCTTGAAAGGCTTGTCCTGGACTTCTACTTCCACTGTTTCCCCAAAGCATCAGAAATGAAAGATGTAGTCATGAATGGTGAGTGATCAGATTACTAAGTGTTTCATGATAATACAGGATGTTGTGAAATTAATGTGAACTAACTACTTAATGGGAACTTCTTAATTGGGGCAGATCTCCATCTATAAGGAGGAAGAAAAGCAGAGTAAGCAACTGTGGAAACAGCAAGCAGTGAGCAAAATAAAAATAAGAAACATTAACTTCTGAGAAAGGCCAGTAGGAATGTAAGATACTAGGGAAGTTTTGTGATGGCTCATTGCAATTATGATATCTATTTCCTGTTTCTCCTTTCCCAGGGTTTCCCTTATATTCTAGCCTAAATTATGATCCCAATGATCCACCCCATTTAGTTCTAGTCTTGAATAACAGTAATTGCATTTCATGCTTGTGGTATAACTAGATCACTGTAACTCTGGCACAAAAATTGATTTGCTTATTCTGTATGTACAATAGTGGGATGGGCTTTCCTGTTTCATACAAAGGGATAGTTGCTGTTGGAGACAGAAGATTAGTATAGGTCCATGATGGCGAACCTATGGCACGTGTGCCCAAAGTGGCACACGGAGCCATATTGGCTGGCACACCAGCCGCCACCCAGGCCAGCTCCACTGCGCATGCACGTGCTCCCCCATGCATGTGCACACTCCCCCCCACCCCCCACAAACATGTGCGATCCCAGGGTTTCAAGGTCCAAAAAGAGGTGAAAAACAGCTGATCCGCGCGGCACCTTCGATCAGCTGTTTTTCAGCTCTTTTTGGGCCTAGAAACCCTGGGGTTGCACACACATGCATGGGGGGTCACGTGTGCATGCGCGGGGGGTTTCATGCATGTGTGGGGGGTTGCACGCATTGCATTGTGGGTGCAGGGGCACACGGGGGGGGCGCACGCCCGCGATTTGGCACATGAACTCAAAAAGATTCACAATCACTGGTATAGGTGAACTCATAAACTATACTATTTAGCATTATAAAAGGAGAAAAAAAAGGCTGCCTTCATTTCTCAGAAGGGCATGTTGCCACACAAACTGTGAACACATTAGAACAGAGTGCCCGATAATAGCCTAGCCTTCAGTAGATGATTCAAAAAATATGATATTATGAAGAATGACAATACTTTTATAACAATTCTACGATCACCTTTCTTGGAGGTTAAGTTGAAAATACTGAAGCATCATACCATACGGGTCCATGAAGAATGAAGAAATATGTGTCACAATATGTACCTGTTTCAGATGTCAGGATACAAGTACATTAGGGCAGGATTTCTCTAATTATGTTGCTGCACATGTATTGCTATTTAAATTGTCATGTCGCTGCAGATGTCACTGAAGCCTGCTATTTTAGTGTAATTCTTTTCTGACATATACTTTATTGAGTGTGTTTCCTGTCTTAAGGAAAAGATGTTTTTAATCTCTCTCTCTATAAAATCGGATGTGTGTGTGTATGTATATATGTTCCAGCATAGCTCTCAAACAGCTTGACCAATTTGAACCAAACTTGGTACACAGATTACATACCCTCTGGGAACAAACACTGTGAGGGTAAGACACCCCTATCATCCATTGGGAGGTCTGTGTCCCCTAAAAATATTGCTGGCGGCTACACAGTATTCCACAAAGGGACTCCGTCTGACTTGCGATGCTGCGTGAGAGAGCAGCATGATGCCCATAGAGCTACTACATCTAGAGCTCAGCCCGACTACAGGATTTTCTTGTCTAATACAGCATTCCAAAAATTAAATACCCGGGCAAAGCCAGGTCATCAGCTAGTTATAAATGAAAATGCTAAAACATATATCAAAATATGAACTATTGTCACATATTGTTGTATAGAAAAAGTGAAGAATATAAGAATGAATGAGAATATGGTACTCTCTACATCTAGCAGGCTTCAGACCACTAGGGAAAATAGCAGAGTTAGATATTGTTTTCACCATTTTAGTCTGCAGTTGAATTTGGAATGGTGCCTAAAGAGTAATTTATTAAATCTTCGCTGACAGACATTATTTCCTTTTTCACACCACTGTGATTTTCTTTAAGCAGTCAGGGACATTTCAAATGATGATATGGGCATGACATCCCTGGTTCAACAGTTGGTTCCTTTGGTGATGGTGTGATATTCTAAGTGGGAATTTTAGCCAAAAGGAAACATGATTGGCCTACATTTCAGGGAAATATTTGTTCACTTATCACATAGAAATTCTATTTCAGAATTTACCAGCATGACAGTTTTGTTGTAAAGACCTAACGACATAAAAGGTCTTCAGATTTTCTTCTCTGTAAAAAAGCAATTCACCTGATATAAATGATATAAAACTGCTCATTGCCTGGAACAGTTCTGTTGCATTGCAATGTTTCATTGCAAATAATAGATTTTTGGCCATGAAATATTTATTGGCACAAAATAAGAGATATATAGACTTCCAGGTTTGCATGATATAGAAAACCAAGAAGCTGTCTGTGAATAAATACTTTGTTGTTTAACCCCATACAGTATGCTGACACTGACTAAAAGCAGTTTTTTAAGGGTTCATATATGAATTTTTGCAGCCCCACCTGAAATGCCAAGGACCGAACCAGCTATCTCCTGCCTACAAAGATTTTATTTTATTTTATTTATTTACTTTGTCAAAAACATATATAGTTATATAAAAGTGGAAAACATAGAACATGAACAAGAATTATATATAAGTAATTAAGG
>JANHJO010004203.1:291864-303780 GCA_032468235.1 Pseudoxyrhopus heterurus
AGAAGTCATTGGCAGGAAGGACATTGTAGCAGATTATTTTATGTGCTATGCTTAGATCAGACTTTAGACGACGAAGTTCGAGACTTTCTAAGCCCAGGATTTCTAATCTGGTGGTGTAAGGTATTCTATTACAATTTGTGGAGTGGAGTACTCGTCTTCTGAAGTATCTCTGAACTTTTTCTATTGTGTTAATGTCCAATATATGGTGTGGATTCCAGACGGATAAGCTGTATTCGAGAATTGATCTGGCAAAGGTTTTGTACGCTCTGGTTAGTTTTTTTACAGGTAGTCATGAACTTATAAGAAGCCACTTAGCAACCATTCAAAATTACAATCTCCCCCCAAAGCTAGCTACAACCCAATTTAGTCCTTCGTGATTGGGCGGCATATAAATTTTCTAAAAATAAATAAATAAATAAATAAAATTTAGAAGTTATAAGAGCTGTATCCTATAACTACTGTTGAAATATCAGATACCATTAAAAAGATGAAAATAGTCAAGGAAAAAATGGATTTGCTTAAAGACCACCACATTTGCTTAACCACCATGGTGTTCACTTAACAACCACTGTAAAAATTGGGTCCAGTCACATGATGTCCTAACTTCCAAACACAAGGACTTACAACCATAATTATGGGCTCAATTATGGTTGTAATGAAGGATTACCTCTATCTTAAATCTATTTGATCACGTGACATATGCCACTTGATCTATGAACTGTATTATTTCTCATTCTTAGCCTTACACTATTCTCTCATTTCTACTATTAATAATTTAGGCCACCATCTATATCAACAATTTTTTACATTACTTCCTAGTCCACCTGAAAGAGGGGCTGCAGAATCACTTAAGTGCTGGGAAATACTGTAGCATTTTCAGTGAGCCAGATTCAGTACTGACAATTTTTACTTCTAATATCATTTGAGCCTGGCTTTGCATTCTCACACTTGTTTCTTGTAGCTTCTGGGACCCAAGATTTTTCAGAGTTGATGGTGGCTAAGATTCTGGAACTCTTGCCTAAATACCAGTTACGTAGCCTGCTTTCAAGTACCTGCATCCTGGGATTATAGATCTGTTTTTCAACTTTAGCAAATTTAGCACACTGGCTGGGGAATTGTTGAAGTTGAATATCTTTAAGTTGCTAAGTTGAGAAACACTGATCTAGAGACGTGATGGTGAACCTATTCCACGCGTGCCGGAAGTGAAACGCAGAGCCATCTCTCCACGGACACCAGCTTTCACCCGTTGCTCTTCCAGGTTCCAGTGTGCACATGCGTGCCGGCCAGCTGGTCCTCGCCCGTGCATGCACATTAGGAGCTGGAAGACCAGGTGGCCGGAGTGCATGCATGTGCCAGGAGCTGCTCTTCTGGTTTCTGGCACTCGTGCATGCATGCTCCTGTTTCAGCACTTGGTGCTGAAAAGATTAACCATCTCTGATCTAGAACATTTGATAAGGCTTCATATGACGTATCTTGGATGTTCCATTGCAATAGGAGCATCTTTGTTGTTGAAAGCACCCTCTTTCATCAGAGCATATCTGCTAAATCTTCTCAGAGTTTTCTTTTTTGAAAGAGCTGACTCATGTGATCCTGAAATATGGAGCCTTTAAAAGTAAAAAGGAGAGCATGGAAATTATTTGCCGTGTGTCCTTTCTTTCATGCTTCCTGAAAAAGATATCCTGAAATATATTACAAAAGTCTTCTCTTAAAATGCAAAAGAATTATCTATGTCCTTGTATGAAATCACGCATGAGACTGTTTGGAAGAAGATGGAAAAACCTACGCTGGCCAAAAGCTGTACAATATATTTGTCAGATGAAAAAGCGTTATGGTCAGGCAAAGATGCTAAACAGCAGCACTGAGGAAAGGACAATTGGAGGTCACTTTTAAGTGAAATCTGTTAATCCTATTTCAAGGGCTCAAACACTGTTGTTTTCATGCATTGCTACAAATGGCAGAGAACTATGTTTTTGATTTTTGGCAGCTGTGTCACCAAAATAATGTGGCATGGTTAGAGTGATTTTTGAGGTAGACGCAAAAAAAGAAATTATAGGCTGCTAAAACCCTGGGCAGCCCACTTCCAGCTTAAATTGTGTTTATCCAATTTTCTCTGGAATGTGCACAGAAAGTTTTAGGTTCACACAGTGCAACTTTTGATGTGTTTCTCTTGAAAGTGATTCTTGTAACTCTGACATAGACCAATAAGCACTAACTTAACAAAGAATCTTTCTATTGCTCCGGAATGTGTTTTACACCTGTGAAATTTATTATCTTCTACATTTCTCAATTGAGATAATATATTTTATTTATTTATTAATTTATTATATTTTTATGCTGCCCATCTAGCCAAAGGCAGCTTACAGACATTGAATAAAATGCACTATAAAACATTAAAACAATAAATAAGGATCTTAAATTTAAAAATTAAATTAAAACAAAACTAAGCAGATTGGAAATGGAGAGAGCAAAGTATGCTCCATTAGTCACTACCATTGAGGCCCCAGGCTAGTTGGCACAGCCATGTCTTCAAGGCCTTTAAGAAAACCAAAAAGTGGGAGCAGATCTCACCTCAGGAGGATGAGAATATACTGATTCAGCTGTAATTTAAAATCTGCATTGTGGCTTTGTGGGAAATGCATCTGCTGCACATTGTCCTATCTACAGGGACTTTTGTCTCACCCTGTTTTAGGCTCCTGGATTTTGTCTATTCTACAAGATCTTTCAAAAGGAAAGGTTGCTTGGCACTTTTGCACCTTCTGCCCTTACCGAGGAACTACTGGTTTGGTTTGGCTTTGTATATGACCAGAAAATGCCCAGTGGTAGAAATATAGTGAAGGCAGTAGAAAACCTGTTATTAGACCCCAAGGTTTCCTCAGGCTGGCTTCTCCTTGCCCCGAGGTTACCACAAACCTGATCAGGGATTATAGGGCTACCATATGTGAACTGCTGTGTCTGTGATCATCTGGATTTTTGTAGCCTAAGCACATTGAGAACTAGTGAAAGACTGTTGTAGAAGGGAACTGCTATTCCTATTCTGTCTTCTTTCTTGCTCCTCCTGGGTCAGCTATTGCTCAGCAGCAACCACATATAGTACAGTAGGAGTAAAGCCCTTGTTGCTCCTAATAGCGTTCTCTACAGTATAATGGCTACTGGATGCTCTTTTCCCATTCTTCTCCTCTTTTCTGCATGTGAAGAAATTGGGTGAAAGAGAAGACACATACCATGTCTGAGCTGCAAAAATCTGGATAATTCTTAGATAGGAACTAAGAGATAGACAGATCTCTCATTTTTTGTCCCATATAAGAGATTTGCCTTGGAGCCCAAAGAGTTTCACATATATTCTCCTCTTAATAGTCCTAGCTTTTCCAAGGCTATCCTTCTTCAGTTCTGTTTAAAACAAAGAACAATGCTTTAAATCTTCCTGCCCAAATTAAAAAACTAAAGTACTTTAAAAAAAATCTTATAAACATTATGAAATCACAAAAGGTAATTGTGAAATATGTCATCTGTCACATGTGAGAATGTCTCCATTTTAAATCTATGAAGCCAAATAATGGAAAATTTCCTTTTCAAAACCAATGAAACTAAATCTCTAGTCAAACAAAAAAATGTTGGGAAGAATGGAAACACAAAGTAAGGAAAGAAATCACCCAGAATGTCAGTTGAAATTAATACATTTGTTCTAACTTAATTCTGTATTTCCTGTTTTGATCAAGACTTTGGGCTTCAAAGTTTGTAGCGCTTATTGGGCAGCGGAAAATTAGAGAGCATCTGCTTGGAACAATTCATTTTTTTCTTTCCCCTTCTCTATACATTATTCTCAATTGATAGAATATGGAGATATAAAGCCAGAGGGTTTTTTTTTTGAGACTAACCATTGCTTTTTCCACCAAGGCAAAATGTTCCATCTCTGATGTCAACAGATCAGAAAATTATCTAATGTCTGAGTCCAGTTTCTTAACACGGTGTGTCGAGCTCACATAATTGGCAAACCTCAAAAGCAAGAACCACAAAGGTTTTAGAAAAGCATCTTTCTTTAATCCTAGTCAAAGTAAAAACAAAATCTGTAAGGGTAAATTTCCAGACAGGCTTGGAGCAGCCAATTAAGGTGGAATCTCTTTGAAACATTTCCTTCCCACAGCTTCTACATCTGGACTGGTCTGTCTCTTCTGATACCAACTGAACTTCTGTTCCCCCAGCTGGTTCCCACAGTTTTCACGCCCTAGAGTTGAATAATAAATGGGGTGACTAGTTTTCACTAATTATGCCAATATATAAAACAGATTGAATAGATTGTGAGGTGGATGGGGAGAGATTGTATTCATTATCTCACATGGTAATATTCAGAAGTCATTTTACCAATAGCAGCTATGAAAACCTACATTCTGTGATTAAAACCTGAATCCTATCTAAGAATTATCCAGTGTTCCAAAATGGCTTAAAGTTGCATGCTTAGGATATGTGCCATATCCAAAAACCAAGGAAAGGCATGGGAAGATGAGATTTTTATAAATCTAGATTCATGGGACACTCACTTACTGAATAGTATTCTTTGCTGCTGTTCATTTCATTTCATTTCATTAGTATTCTAAAGTAGTAAGTAGTAAAAAAAATATTGCACATTATCTTCAAACTGCTTTTGAAGGATTGAGGATTACCAGTTTGGAAATACCTTGCATTGCTTGCTGCTGTTGAAAGTACTTATTACAGTTTCAAAAGCAGTGGGCTATGTCTGTAGAGCTTTATTATTATTATTTCTTGCTTAGAAAAAAAAAAGAAAGGAAAAGAAGATATGAATGGTATGCTTTTCTTGAATCAGAGCCCAGGTCTGGAAGAAAAAAAAGAAAAAGAAAATATGAATAGAAGCTAGATGTGAGGCTTAAATCCCTAGATGTTTTGCTTAGGAAATGAAATATATTCACAATTGAATATAGTGCATTCTTATGCGTTTTACATATATGCATACTCAAGGTTATCTTTTTTTGGCCCTACCAACAAAGAATATAACTGAGAAGTTATAAAAAAAAATTGACCTCTAGAAAAACGATCTCTCTGTTATATCTTTTTAGGAATAAAAAATTCTGTCTTCAGAAATGTTTCTATTCATATCAAAGTTCACAGTGCATCTTTCCCTTGAGGAAAAAAAGATTTCTTTGCATGTGAACCATGCAAGGCATTTATATATCTGAAGACTGGCACTGAAATAAACATTTGGTACACAAATTGAGATTACACAGGGCTCTCCTGAACAATGTGCCTTTTCTCAAGTGTGAGAAGTTTAATTCAGTCTACCAGTCTGTTCCAAAACAGCTATTATGGTTCCAGGATTTCTGTAGACTACAGCATGAACTAAAAATTAACTGCAGCAACCTATCTAATCTTTTGGCTCAGTGGAGAAATCCCCAATGCTATGACTTGCTGTTTGTATTCCATATTTAGGAATGGATGGGATTATACACATTGTACTGTTCAATTGTTTCCCTGGTGCTTTTAAGGCAACAAGTTCCTCAATATTAGATTGCTAAGCATGGTTGTTTTTTTATCCATGTTAAAGACCAAAAAATTTACTTCCACTCATGCACATGTGAAGTTGGACCTTAAAAGAAAGCAAAAGCCAACTATTATTCAACATAAATTTCAAATGATATACCTTATTTAACATTAATTTCTGGTTTCCAGGCTACATCTAAATGAATGAATCACAAAGATTAATTACAGAAAAAAACATTAAAAATTAGCTAAATTAAAAAAGTATAAATTACAAATAATACATTAAGAAAAGCATGGGTTTACAAGCAATAGCAAACGGTCTATCTCTTAACAAGAAAGTAGACAGTTTTTCAGAATAAGAATCGGATATTGATTAAATTGATAGATGTTTGATAGATCATTACACATCTATGACTCTGGAATGCAGAATTTGCTATTCTGGTTTTTTTTCCACAGCCTCCAAGTTTGATTAGTTTTGGTCAACATTAAGGAAGGCTGAAAAGAAAATATGAAGAGATTGAACAGAAAATGGGACCAAAAAATCAGTACATCTGAAGAATCCTAAAGCTTCCATCATTTCGTGTAATCTTCCGTTCTCAGATTTATTGCTACCAGTACTAAATGCATTGACTAATTTCTACTGACTAATGTTCAATCTATATTAGGATTTTTCTTTTATTCCCTATTTTTTCATATTATATAGTTTAACTAAAGGTATTGGAAATTTTCTCTTGTGTCTTGCAGTTTTTGCAGTCTTAAATATATAGTATCTTAAATATATAGGTTTGCAGTCTTAAATATATAGTGTTAAATGTGACTGCTTATAATGTGTTCATTAGATTTTTATCCCAAACCTTGGATCTTAAAGTAACATTCATGTGTTTCACATTTGCTCCTTTCTCCATAATAGGTCTCTGAAATACATTGCACTGAGAAATGGGGATTGGCCTAAAATCAGTGGTTGGGTTTTTTTTTTATGGCTGAAAGTTTTGAACTTCGAATTCCCTAGTTCAAGACTCAACTATATAGATAAATTAGATTATAAATTTATTTCTATCAATAGGGATTGACTCCATTCATGCAGAACTCTTTCACAGTATAAGTGGCTTGGCTAGTTTGGTATTTACAATTATCTTGAAAACCTCTTTGTTTTAGCTGTTTTTAAGTGAAAGATATAGATCAGGGGTCACCAACCTTTTGGACCCCAGGGACTACTAAATTCATAATTTTAAATCCCATGGATCACTAATATGATCTGTCTAATGACCGGCTGGGTGGGCGTGGCTAAGTGGTCATGTGACTGGATGGGCGTGGCCAACTCGATGTCACTCACATGGAGGGCTGCCTTGCAGGCCTCTACTTGCCCCTGCCCTCCCAGCCACTCCTCGCTTGCCTGTCCAGCCTCCTTAGGCCCCAACAGGAAGCAGTTGTTGGAGCTAAGAAACCCCCACAAGAAAGAGTTGGCAAAACAGCTGGCTCAGTTCAAATTGGATCTGACCGAGAAGGAGGCTCAGCAGAGGCACCTCACTGAGGATTATGAGCATAGGCTTTCCAAGCAGAGGGAAGACCTGTGGGAGTGCAAGGCCAGGTGCCGGCGCCTGGAGGCTCAGCGGGATGAGATGGTCAGCCAATTCCAGGCCATGATGCAGTCCCACTGGAACGAGGCCCGCTGGCTCTTCGCCACCAGCAGCACTTCCCTCCAGCCTTCGCCCAAAGCCCCGCACCAGGAGGCTGAAGCAGACACCAAGTCGGAAGTTCTGCCCCCCTCAGACCCACACAAAAAGACCCTGAAGGGGGAGATTCTCTTCAGCAACACAAATGTTCATTGCACATATCTGGCCGAGGGGCCGTAGTTTGTGGACCCCTGATTTAGTGCAATATAAAAAATGCAAATAATTTTTCTGTGGACTACCAAAATTTTTTCACGGACCACCAGTGGTCCACGGACCACCAATTGGTGACCGCTGATATAGATGATGTTTTAATTACATAATGTTTTATTCAAGGAGCAGAGAACAGTTTCTGGCTGGAGGCCTTATAGTGTGTTATAAGTCTATACTTTATATTGAGAGTGGTTTTAACATTGTTTCTTCTGAATTGTTTAGCTTGGCTTTAGAAGACTTATGCTGGAGAAAGTTGTATTTTAATCTGCAATTTTAATGGTTTTATTTTTTTTAAAAAAAGATTTTTATTTATTTACAATAGATAAAATAGATGGGCTTAAAATAGCAAGCCAGAGTGAGAATAGACTGAAAATTATTTGAAGAAGAATGTTATGGCTTGGAAAAAAATTATCTTTTTACTACTCATTAAATATGGTAGCTCCTCTTTTTCAAGTTTTGGAACGGGAGAGAGTTTTACAAAAAGAATCCAACTGTTTTAAGTTAATATAATTCTTAAAGTGGCTGCACCACATGCTCATGTTCATGATGAAGAAGTCTCAGATGAAGAGACTGTTAATAAAAGAATTGTACTTCTTTGTTCAAGGTCAAAAACACTTTGAAATCATTTTTCAAGTGTGCACAGGCCTTAAAAAAAAGGGATTCAGAGTAGATATAAGTAAGGATGATCCATTAAACAGAGTCTACCCATTATAATTTTGCATGAATCATTTGATCAAAGCATGCTTCCTGATTGGAAGAAAGAGTCAAGTCTATGTTGAAAGATCATTCTATTAATTTAACCAATTACATATACTGGACAAATATATTATACATTGTAAATATGTAGAATATATATATAATATAGATGCATAGCAGTGTTCTTTGTAATTTCGGCACAGAAACTTTTAATTACATTACACATTTATGTCCTCTTGCATGTAGACAAGGATTTTTTGTTTTGTTTTTCATTAGCATCAGACTGAAATGCCAGTATGGGTAGTCCTTAGCTTACAACTATTCGAAGTTACAACAGCACTGAAAAAAGTGACTTATGACCGTTATTCACACTTATGACCACTGCAACATCCCCATGGTCATAAGTGTGAAAAATGGTCATAAGTCACTTTTTTCAGTGCTGTTCTAACTTCGAATGCAGCATCCCCCTGGTCACATGATTCATATTTGGATGCTTGACAATTGATTCACTTTTATGATGGTTGCAGTGTCCTGGGGTCATGTGATCACCTTTTCCACCCTTCTGACCAGCAAAGTCAATGGAGAAACTAGGTTAACTTAACAACCATGTTACTAATTTAACAACGGCAGTCATTCAGTTAACAAACAAGCAAGAAAAGTCATAAAATGGGGCAAAACTCACTTAACAAATTTCTCACTTAGCAACATAAATTCTGGGCTTAATTGTGGTCATAAATCAAGGACTACCTGTACTTCAAATCTGGAGTATTCGACATGCAGGGCTTGTGGTCTGTCACAGAGTGACAGTTCCATGATCATTTTAAATTGGATCATTGACATTTCTGGACAATATTCAAATAGGAAATTAAATTGGCCATTATGCCACTTACTTACTGTATTGTTTTGACCACACATGGACTTTGTGTGGAAACTTCCTGGAAACTTTCTTTCAACTTTCAGTGGAAAGCCTGTCAAATAAAATCAAATCTTTGATTGCTACTACCATCTCTAGACTAACACCAATATATCAATTATAACCTCCACTAAACATGTCTAAAATTGTCACTCTTTTAACAAAGGAAAAAATACATAAGACTGTTGTCTTCAGACTCCTCTAAATAAGAATTGCAGTCTAAAACTGTTGAATCTCCCCTCAGCAAGATATTAGAGAGTGGTAAATAAAGGTATTCATGTCAGGTCTTTTATACACCAGATCCAATATTCAGTTAATAAATATTTTAAAGTCTCTTCAGTGTTATTATAAAAGAACATTGAATTGGTCCTCTGTAATATTCTCTGGGATATGCACAGGCATGCAATAGTATTCCACCTCCCAACACAATTCACTCTTTTGTTTCTCTCATCGTAGAACAGATTTGAAAGGAAAGGTGCATTCCATCCCATAAATATTTTAGATAGAAACTATTAGTCTGCATGCTTATCGGAGGGAGGGAATGGCTCTTTAGTCTACATGAGTGTTCTCCAAACAAACATAGAGTAGGAGTGGAATGGATGGTATGTTTCAACATTCCAGATATGAAGTCAGGCATTGTCTTACAGCATCTCAATGTGTGGGCATATTGAGTTTGACAGAGGAAGTCTGGCTAATATTCTCAGACACCAAGAATGCCAAGGGTGCCCACCCAAAAATCCATAGATAATTTCAACCTTTCTATCAAAAACTACAATGATGGCCAAGATTTTCAAACAACCTTCATTGCAGGCCTCAACTTGCATAAACCCAGAGATGTCAGGAGGGAAACCGTACTTTGCAGATGTGGACAATGGCTGAAAAAGTCAAGTCAAGTCATGAAAATTTCATGTTATCTTTTTTCACATTGTATAAGCAGGCTGCCAATGAAATAATTGTAGAATTTTAAGCAATGTGGTAAAACAATTGCCCAATCACATTTCAAAGTATGAGTTAGAAACATAAGAATTTGGATATATATGGCAGATTATGTGCATGAGAAAATGGAATAATTTTGTTGACATATTCATAATATATCAATACACTGATAATTCATTGGATATAAAAGGATTATAAATGTCTTTATTAAAAAAATCAGAGTTTTAAGATTAATTTTTTAATTATGCTCTCATAGAAAGCCCATTTAGAAACCTAAATTTGACCTGCCGGTAATAGTGAGAAACGTTGTGAAAACTAGCCAAAATAAACACTATCATCATAGCTAAAAGAGCTGGCAGGGCTAGAAGCAATTCAATCAAATCAAAAACAGATTAACAAAAGAAATCCCCGAAGAAACTTAATTCCATAAGTATACAAAATCTAATATTTGATAGCGCATTCCCAGACATGTATAGGGAAAGAATCAACATACTCACACAAATGCTTCACACAAAGCCAAACAAATGTCAAAATGGATTTCCAGTGAAACCATACGGCTACCAGATGAACACAAAACACACACACCTCTTCTACAAAGCACACTCCTTCTCTGCAGGTACGCACATACTCTTTCCTATCTGGGACCCCAGGATTAGAATTTTGTAGTCTACCTTTTTGGAAGCCAACCTTTGTTCTGTGCTCTCGAAAATAAAGGAATCTCCTCTTCAAGCAGTGGTCTTCATATATTCATTTCCAGTTAATAGCACTGTATTTATATACCGTCTATCAGGGCTTGCAACCCTCTCTAAGCGGTTTACAATGTCAGCATTATTGCCCCCAACAATCTGGGTACTCATTTTACCTACCTCAGAAGGATGGAAAGGTAGAACTATACCAATCATCTTTCAGCCAACCAGCCACAGAATTTTTAATAGGGACGACAGGGGCATTTCACGTAACAACTGTCCTGCTTAACAACGGAAATTTAAGGTTCAACTGGAGTAAATGGCAAGTGATTTCGGTTCTGGATCCTGCGGCTGTCTCTCTCCCTTGTCCCTCTTTCATGCGATTTCCACTCACGAAGGGAGCCACAGCACGGTCACTCTCCACAATGAATTAGAAATTTTTAAGTGGCTACATCCACTTCCCAAGGCTGATCAGTGATCACGTCTCCCGTGCTGGAGCAGACACGACTGGATTCATCTTAAGTCTCTTTTAATGAAACCACAACATTGAAAGAACTTGATAGAAAGGACCGTCTGTCTGTTTGTTATTTAGTCGAGGCCAAGTGGTTACAGACAGAGAGCTAGAGGACTTCTGAATCATGTGTCACAAAGTTGTGTTGCCTTTGTTTGTTTTCCCAGGGGTAAGAGCAACAGAGAAAGCTTTCCGGAGCCCAGACGCATTGCATTTCTGCGGAAAAGTTTCCAATTTAACCTTTTCCACATGAATTATATTAAAAGGCCCACCGTCAAAAAAGCACAACAAAGAATGTTCTTCCTGCGCCAACTCAGAAAGTCCAGGCTGCCCCAGGAGCTGCCCATAGCGTTCCACAAAGGAATCATGCTGCCTGTCATTTGCACCTCTGCAAGTGTCTGTTTGGCACAGCAGCCAAACAGGACAGGTACAGATTCCAACGGATAGTTAGGACTGCAGAAAAAACAGTTGCAACCCTCCTGCCTTCCACAGAAGGCCTGACAATTGCACAGGTCAGAAAGAGGGCTGAGAAAATATCTGCAGGCCCCTCACATCCTGGACATAAACTGTTTCAACTTCTTCTACCCTCAAGATGACTCCACAGGGCGCTGCACACCAAAACAGCCAGACACACAGACAGTTCCCCCCCCCCCAAGGCCATCACTCCGGTAAACCACTAATTCCCACAATATTGTCTTATGCCCTGGCCTGGGATATCAAACCATTAAGGTAAAGGTAAAGGTTCCCCTCGCACATACGTGCTAGTCGTTCCCGACTCTAGGGGGCGGTGCTCATCTCTGT
>JANHJO010004203.1:335051-347165 GCA_032468235.1 Pseudoxyrhopus heterurus
ATGCTTATTTAAGTTTGGTTTGAAATAAAAACTATACTGTACCTTTTATAACTGGTGCCGATCCGGGTGTTTGGAGCATGGGACAGAACAGGAAGCTATATTATACTGGTTCATTTGATACAGTACTTTTACCACCTTCCTCCAATCTGATATCCTTTAGCTACATTGAACTTTATTCCACAACCTGGGAATTATGGAGAACACAAGCTTAAGGGAAATTTATTATAACAGCAACTCTCCATTTTATACAGGGTTTCTCTTCTTTCTAATCTTTCCTGGAGGTGACAGAACTTGAACATACAATTTCACATTGAACTATGTCCCTTTCTTTATGATTAATTTTGATTTTTAATGATAACATGGCTTCCATTTTCATGCCAAGTGCATTGGTTCTAAGTAGCATGTAATGTCTTGATTAAATATTCAGATCTTCATTTAGTTGAAGCTTAAGTGTAAATCTTCAAGAGTAAAGGCATGACAAATAGCGGTTTGCAAACATAATCCAAAGCATATTTTTATATTCTATGAGCAAGCCTGATACACAGTTGACATCAAATTATCTTTCCCCTTCCTTCCCTGAGAAATTTATCTCTTCAGTGACGGTAAGACTTTTATGATCAGGATTGTTCCTGAGCAGCTAATTTTAGCTTAGCTACATAATTAAGATGACTGATTTGGACTGCAATTACACACTTCTAAATATAAACAAAACAATGAGTACGGAAGCAAGTTTTACTTCAGAACATACGAGATTCACCAGATTGGTGAAACGAGTACCTGTGCAACCCATTAAGGTGTATTATTCAGTGCCAGTTTACATGATACACGTAGAAAACATTTGCCTGTATTGCTTATTAGCAAGCCTCTTGTCTCGTGGCCAATAAACCACTTGGGACCTTTACATGGGAATAGTAATCTGTTCTTATTCATTGGAGAAATAACACTGCTGTTGAAAACCAAGATGGCAATTTAATTAAGTGTTCCACTCTTGGGAGTTTCTATTATGTGTAGGTCGTAAATACTCAGCATCAAACGATTTCCATTCCAGTTAAAATAATTAGATAAATAAAATATCAACATTAAAGTTTACTACTGTAGTAAACTGATATCATGAGCCAGATATTCAAATACAAGTCTGATTTGTAGCATTAAGATATATACACAAATAACATGCATATAAAATCAGGTGGCTAAACTATTATTTCACCTTTATATAAAAATGCAGACTTGTGCTACACATAAATCAGAATATTCTGAAGTCTAAGAAGCTAGCTTACTGAAAATCTATTTTGTAAGGAGGCTTCTAAGGCAGCTGAGTGTTTTGCCATTTCACTTCTTGGGGCATTTTTTCTTTGAAAATCCATAATAAAAACTAAGTTACAGAAAAATCTAGATAATGATATGTAAAATAACAGGAAAACGGGCCTTTATATGGGACATTCAACCAAAAGTAGAAGTGTTCCAATAGCTGCTGTTTGGCTTCACTTCACCGATGGTTTTATGGATTTGTCTATTTCAATTGTTTGACATTAATGTTTTACTTTTTGCATTATTTTTACCTTAAATTGAAATGAAACAGTATACTGATAAAAAAAAGCTGTGGATCTGAACCAACCAGCAATGTCCAGATTATATATTTGTGCCATGAAATTATGCCTGGTTAGTCATACTGGATACAACTTCATGGCTCAAATATATAAACAGGATGTTGCCAGTTGGATCAAGTCAACAGTTTATCAGTATCCTGTTTCTCATAGCAGCCAATTCTTTGCTTCTGGGAAAATGAAAGTTAGGGTGACAGCAACAATTCTTTGATATCCTCTTCAACAACTTCGCACAAGCATCCAAATACTTTCTCCAATTTAATTTTGTAAAGATTGAGAGATCATTTTACTTGTTGAAATGACACACCCGTGACTCCTAAAGCATCTTGTCAGTTGAACTTAGGCTGAGAGACCTGAATGGATGAAAGATGAACTTTTCAGGAGTCTGAAGGTTCTTGCAGTACAGAATGGTAACAGGCAGATTCTTTAGTCGAATTACTTTTCCTCAAGCTTGTGTCTTTCTGATCTCTTGGCCCATCTCCCCAAATCCCAGCTATCAAAATTACTAGGAGACACCACATTGGGAAAAATTGCTCTATATCACACAGACGGCTTTCCAAGGAAGTTTTTATTACACCATTGCTCCATCTCATTAATTCACAAAGTTTAAGAGTGACCAGAAAATATTATTTCTTACTTGTAAACGCCCTGTGTTTTCCTACGGCTTTTCCCATCTTTTTCCCTTCTACTAAAGTCTGCTAAGAAAGACAGAATAGCTATTGCACACTTTTTGTTCAAACCGCCTATCTGAAAACACCCACCAACCTCTTGAAAAAAACTCTGATAAATACTATTTTTCAGTTTATTTTGTCTGTATGGTTATCTCTTTTTAGCCTCACATATTCATTTTTCACTTTAATGCATTAGGAAACTTAGTGGCTAGTATTAGTCCGAGTTCTTATCATAAAACATGTGGTTGACTATTTCTGAGGAATAGGCCTGTTAATGCTTAGATTGGATATCTTCAAGACATGCTACAATAGTTTCATGTTGAGCATGAAGCTGGGGGGAAATTGCAGATCACAATGGCAAATCACTTCCAAATTGCTACCAAGAAAACTATATAGATTGTAGGTAAAAATCACCAGAAATCTTTGAAAGACGTGTTATTTTGTTATGCCTGAAACAAGATAAAATGTTGAATTATAGAGCCACCTTGTGGTGATTAGGCACTATTACACATATATCAACATAATTTATTACAGTTTTTCCATCCATGCTCCAAATATATATACTTCAGTTTATGTATATATGTGTATGTACATACATATAAATTAAGTGACTATGACATAACAGTTACACATTATAGCAAAATAATAAACTGTAAAATTAATTCCAAAATGCCTTTTAGGATATGCAATACTAATTTGAATTATATGTGAACACTGAAAGAAAAAAATAATAATTGCCCAATGCTCATAAAAATCATAACTGGAACACAAATCAAGGATTAAAATAAGATTTGGTAACAATGAAATGGTAATATCCTTCATGTCCTTCTATTAGAACATTTGTCACTCTATCTCTCCATTTTGGAGAGAACATCCATGTACATCAGAGACCTGAATTTAAAATAAAGTTGAATGGAGGGGAATGATATTCTTAACCCTAATTTCCATCTTCTTTTTTGTGGCACGATAATCGTGATTCTATCATTTGCCAGTACTGCTCAGCATGGAGAATACTTCCCCCTTCCCCGGTAAAAGTGATTACATCGAATATGTTGAGTCGTTATTGGGTGGGTAACCTTCATTCAGGACACAGCTGAGCAATCTGTGAGCTTATACAGACCTCTTTCCTAAAATTGGGGTCCTTGACATGTGGGAAAGTCTGCTAGTTTTCCCTTTTAGTTATCTAAGAAGGGAATAAGAATTGGTTTCACTGTGAGTCATACTTAGGCCAGGCCCACTAAAATCAGAGACATTTAAGCCACATTTATGATCTTAACATGCTTGGCTTAAGAAAGTTGAAAGAAACTTAATTCATGATCAAATACTTAAACCTAATTTTGAAGCTTTTCCTACTGAGGGATCAGTACTGTCTTCTAAGGCTATGCAAGGAAAATGCAGCAGAAGACACATATTCTCACAGAAAGATGTCTTAGATTTTAAAAAATAATGCAACATATGGTATATATCACGTGCACTCACAATCCTCTTTCCCTTTCAAACTCTGGATGGTTGCATAGCTTTTTTATCCACTCATCTTTGAGTTGGCAGAACATTATATTGGCCTAAAATTTGTTACTGCTACTGCTGCTCTCTCTCCTGCCTTCACTGCAACTGTTCCTAGTCATTTCTAGTGCATTGACTTCATCCCAAGGTAATAGATCATAAGGCCAAATAGATTTTATACATCTTGAGTCTGCCCTTGGTTGGTGATGGAATAAGAGGGAAAAAATACCATTTACAAACTGGGCTTTTGGAATCTCCATTTAGATAGATTTTTTCCCCCATGATGATATATCTCTAACTTTGAGGTCTTCCAACATTGCCACAGTAAATGAATTGATCTGCTTTGCTGCTGGTTGCCTTCTTCTTCTTCTCTTTCCTTCTACCTTTCCAGAATTAGCCTCTTTTCCTAGACAATTATGTGAATTTAAGATTGTCTCAGTAATGGGTTGGAGAGGGGCATAATACAGCATGACAACAGCCATAAACAGAGCAATACAATAGCAACATTTTGAACATAAATTTGGCTTCAGGTTTAGAAAAAAACAGAGTTTCATCAGTTAAGCATAAAAAAAAAATATTTATCTAGTCCGCAGGGTAATCAGTGCCTTCAATTTTTTTTTACTCCAAAACTGAAATCTGCTCTCCTGAACAATGTTTAGTCAAGATATGGGAAGAGTGCACTTTCAAAAAGAAAAAATGCTTCGACTTGAGAAATTATGAACAGTTTTAATTGTGGAGGTCTTAGTGCTCTTTGAGTTTGGTGGTTTGTTTGCAGATGTTTCACTACTCAGCTAAGTAGCAACCTTAGAGCAAATGTGTGTGCGGTTTGCTTCCTGCTTGCATACAATAGCAAATTAGAAATGCAAGCCTACTGAAAAACAAACCGCAGTACCCAAGTGCTCCATTACCAAAGTAACAACTCAACCTCCTGTCAGAGAGCTAGGTAAGAACATTATTCAGATGAACACAAACACACTGCAGCAACCCAGAACAGCAGAAAAAGGAAACACACTGTCTACAATATCTTTTAACTAAGTAGATGCCTAACCTAAGTGCCTAACCACTGATCTGTCTACAGCACAGCCAACCCAAGCTATGAAAAAGATAATACTACCAAACAGGAAAAAAAATTCCCAGAAATTATGATCACGTATCATTACTATAGTGTACAAATATTGTAAAGCCCTCCAAAAGGCCAAACAGGGAGATGGATGGTATATACCGGTAAATGTAATAATGAGACCAAATTGGGCTGCAAGAAGGATCAAAAAGAACAGAAAAGAGACATGGCAAGACGAATATTACATAGCCAGTACATTAAAAAGAAAAGGAGGCAAAGCAGATAGCACAAACAAGAACCAATAGGATCTTAAAATAGACAAATTGATTAAGAGCAGGAAAGTTGTAGAAAGAAACAGAGGGGTTAACTCTGGTTGCAGAAGAGCAAACTTTAAGAAGAAATGCATACAAAAACCAGAACTTAGAAGACAGAAAAGACAGCAAATGCCACCTTTGCAAAGAACCTGAAGAAACAGTGGACTACCTACCTATTGAGTCGCTGCAAAAACATTGCCCAGATTAACTACAAGCAACAGTATGATAAAGTAGCGACATGGAAGATCAAATACAATTTGCTACAAACAAGAACTGGTAGGATCATGAAATAGACAAATTAATAGAAAGTGAAGAAGCTAATAGGAATTTAAAATTCAAACGGACAAGCACCTGCCACTTAACACCCCCCCCAACTTAACAATTGTTGGTAAGAAAGACAAAAAAGAGCCTGTATAATAGACATGGCAAAACCCAGAGACAGCAGAATAGAAGAGAAAGAACTGGAGAAGATAGCAACATACAAAAACCTGCATATAAAAATAGAACGACTGTGGCAAAAGAAACAAAGGTAGTACCAACAGTAATAGATGCCTTCGGTGCAATCACAAAACAATTAGAGCACCTCTTGAACATCATTAGCACTAACAAAATTATCAACAGTTGCCAAAGGCAGCTTTCCTTGGGAGAGCTTACATACTGCAGTGTTATTTTTAATATAACAAACAACATCTACTTATTCCAAGCTCTTGGAAGGAACTCGATAGGTGGATAAAAATGCCAAATTGAGTCTAAACAATCTGGCTGATTGTGCAACAGACCATAACAAAATAAGTAAACCAAAAGACCCAGTAGCTAAAGAAAAAAACCCCAAGAATCACCTACAACCTACTATGTAAGTCCTACAACACTATGTAGGACAAACAGGCAGAAAACTGGCAGAGCACATCCATGAACACCAACTAGCAGTCCGAAGACATGATGAAAACTCCTTAATCTCATAACATATGGACAGATTCAACCACGTTCTCAACTGTAAAACTTCAAGCATTATAGATCAAGCTAAATCCAAAAACGTTAGAGAACTCCTAGAAGTTTGACATTCAGACAAGTCAGCCATCAACGGAGTAAACAAAAAGACCAGAATACATCATCTCCAGCAGCCAATACCCAGATAAGCAGGGATTAACATCAGGGAAACAACCAAGCAGAAAACAAAACTCTGATCAAGGAACTAGCAAAGAAACAAACAATCCCCACCAACACTGACAGGGAAAGCTACTGCATATAAACAGGAAGCAAAGCTCACACTCACTAATACAAGTAGTCCTCGACTTACGACCACAACTGAGCCCCAAATTTCTCTTGCTAAGCAAGAGAATTGTTAAGTGAGTTTTGCCCCATTTTATGACCTTTCTTGCCACAGTTCTTAAATGAATCACTGCAGCTGTTAAATTAGCAACATGGTTGTTAAATGACACTGGCTTCGTCACTGACTTTGCTTATCAGAAGGTTGCAAAAGGTGATTGTAAGACCCTGGGACACGGCAACTGTCATAAAATCATAAATTTTGATCACATGACAATGGGGATGCTGCAACGATCGTGTGAAAAATAGTCGTGTTACTTTTTTCAATGCCGCTGTAACTTTGAATGGTCACTAAATGAATTGTTGTAAGTTGAGGACTACTTGAACAGATAAAGTTATCAAACAGGGTAATGAAACATCTGCAAACAAACAGTCAGGCTCAAAGAGCACCAAGGACTCCACAGTTCGAGATACATATATTCTCTTCTATTGGAGTTTGTTCTTTCATTCTCAGTTTTATGTAAATCCATTTATTTGTGCATACAGTTGTACATACAGCTAGTGGAAATGAGTTCCCTAGTGGAATCTTTGCATTTGTGCCTAATTTATTATTGATTCTTTCCATTCATATCCAGCAGTGATGGCGAACCTATGGCACGCATGCCCAAAATGGCACGCGGAGCCATGTTGCCTGGCATGACAGCCGTTGCCCAGTCCAGCTCCACTGCGCATGCACGCGCGACCCCTAGGATTTCTAGGGAAAAAAAGAGCCGAAAAACAGCTGTTTTTTGGCTTCCCCCCCCTAGAAATCCCAGGGATCGTGTGCGCATGCACGGGGGGCACGTGTTGCATTGTGGGTGGGGGGCATGTGGGAGCGCGCACACGCAAGCACGCACGCGATTTGACACGCGAACCGAAAAAGGTTCACCATCACTGATATACAGTAATGTGGCTTTTTCATTTTAGGCCACTGCCTGGAAAAACAGGTAACACTTGCAAGCATCTCCACTCTAGCAAACATGTAGCTATAAGATATAAACATAGGTGAGATTATCAATATCATACATATAGCTCATGCATTCATAGTCTTTCAAACAAACAAATGAATTACATTTGTATATTGAACAGTCAGTGTTCCTCTGCAAAGGCTCACTAGCGCTCATTTGCCATATGTTTGATTTCATTATGTGCCAATTACAAAAGGCAATCTGGGTTTGTGACTGTGCTAAATGTCATATACTTTAGCAGAAATACAAGATAAAGCTGTCCAAATGGGAATGTGCGTCACTGCCAGTGAATGTTTGCCATTTATTGTAAAAGCCATACAGTATAAGCATGCCATTTGATGCTGGATCATTATAGATTTTCAGGCTGATTTCAGATTTTCCAATTCATCACTGGATGAGTAAATTTCATTATAGACTTGGATGGAGGAATACTTAACTGGTGGAGGAGGTGGCTTGAAAGATGGAGGTTTATTCAAACTACAATGAAAATAATCCTGTTTAAAATGTGCAGCAAATGAACATATACAATAAGCAATCAGAATAGTTAGACACAATTAAGAGGCAAATTAGCACCATGAAAACATAATTAAGCATAAAAATAGGTCCACCTGTCACTAATAATTTGTTAGTGAATTGAAGCAGGGACCTAATATACTCTTTCAATGAAAGGTTTAATAGATTAACAGAGTTGGACCTTATATGGACCTTATTATCTTTTTTTAAATTTATTTAAATAACTATAAGGTATGTAGGATTTTTAGTGGGCAATCACTGCCATATTTTGTTGTCATAGTAACTCTTTGTTGTATCTTATTAATAACTTTTCTAAAAATACAAAAAAGCCTGTTGATTTCTTTCATTCTAAATATAAAGAAATCTTTTTGCAATTAATCTCGTTGTTTTGTATAGGAGTAATTTCACAATGATACACAAAATGAAGTAGCAATTTTGGGGGGCATACAGTGTACTTACATTTTTCTTTGATGCTGACACCATTTTCTGATCCCACAAATGATTAAGCATATGCAGAAGAGAATCAGAAATGTCACAACTCCTGGCCAGGGAAATGTACTGTGTTTTGGAACCGTTGTAGGACCTGGAAATGGTACAGTACCAAAATAATTATAATAAAAACCATAAGCAAGCTTTGAACAGTTATTCTTTCTACATTTCTAAATTATGAGTGGGGTTGTTGTTGTTTTTTTGACTATCACGTGGAAACAAATTATTCAAAGCAGTTGACTATAATGGAGTCAACATTAGACAGGATCCAGGAGGCATCTTAGGGGCAGGCCCTGGATGTTGCAAAAGATGGCAGGATGCCATGCAATCTGCCTTGTGCTCTCTGTGCTGGTTGTAGTCTTTAACAACCAAGGAGACCACACACATTGTCAGCAGTAAAAGGATACTTCGCCATCAGTCTTGTTCACAACAGCTTTAAAAATGATACCTACAGTTATAAAAATGGGATACAACTATATATCTGTTGGGTTGACTTGACTTGTTGGAACAACTGTGTAAGAGTTTTAAACTAATGCCTTATCCTGGTACTTTAATGTCCAGCTTACTGGCATAACACATGATGTATTTTCCAACTTGTTATCCTATTGCACTTCATATCTCTTATAATAATATATTGTGGCTTATGCTACGTACTTCAATGGTAAGAGAAATAATATTAAAAAAAACACTTTTTATTTGTAGTTTTGCAATGCTGTGTGGCATTGGATGGCATTTATAGGGGCAAGAATTATACTATAACGTTTGCAATTTAACAACAATAGCAATAGCAAAAGCACTTAGACTTATATACCGCTTTAAGTGCTTTATAGCCCTCTCTGTGTGATTTACAGAGTCAGCATATTGCCCCCAACAATCTGGGTCTTCATTTTACCAACCTCGAAAGGATGGAAGGCTGAGTCAACCTTGAGCCTGGTGAGATTTGAACTGCCAAATTGTAGGCAGTCGGCAGTCAGCAGAAGTAGCCTGCAGTACTGCACTCTAACCACTGTGCCACCATGGCTCTAATAGGACTAAGATATTGACACAAGATGAATTAGAAACAAAAGGGCACTTAGAATTTGCTCTCATCCTACACTGAGCATAAATTTATACAGGCAGTCTTGTTTAGCAACCACAATTAGATAACTTTGTCAGTAAACGAAGAAGTCACAAATGAAACCATGACTGTGCTTATGATATTGCTTCAGCTTTCCTTTACAGACTTGTAAATCACATTAATATGAGGATTAGCCATAAAGTTACCTTTTCATAACCATCTTAGTTGCTAAATGAGGCAGTCACTAAACAAGGACTGTATTTTGTTTGTGCAGCTTTTGAAATAATTTCTGGAAGTACAGCCCATCTATCTTCCTCCCTTCTTAAAGACTGAGTCTTTGGCTTAGATGTGAAAATAATTTCCAAGAATGAAAGTGTCTAAACTCTATACTGCTATATAAACAAAGCCGGACATCTTGCAATGATCCTAACAAGGATTAACACATCAGCTTCCCTAGCATCCGTAAATTCTCTCAATAATTCTGTTCAGAATATGGACAACCACATCTTCAGCTTTTCATGGGTAATACATGTTAGAGCTCCTACGAAATAAATCTTTTCAATCTTGATTATGATATAGAAATTGTGGGGAAATTGATTAATGTATAATATCTTCCTTTCCCCCAGCCTCCTCCCTGTAGAGCAATCTTGTCAAAACCAGCTGTACAATTGAAGCAATAACTTAGCAGTATTAAGGGCATTTTTTACGGTATATGAATTCATTGTGGTTAATTCAGTCACTCTTCTGATGGACAAGTTTCCTTAAAATAGACAAACCAAGATTATTTATGATTTTAGACAATTTATCAATATTATTATAGTAATAATGATTACTATGCATCTGGGTGACTGGGCAACCAACCATAATAGAAGATGGGATATTACAATTGGTCGCCCAATCAGTCAGATGGTTAGATTGAATTCGACATTTTTATTCACCTATTGAGTCCTTTCTAAAGACCTAGAATAGGCAGTTTTATTGTTTGTTGTTACATATATTGTTGCAGGATGTAAGCTGTTCCACGTAAAGCTGCCTTTTGCAATTGATTGATGATGATTTTGTCAATGCTGATTGTGTTTTGTTTTCTTATGCTACAACTGTTCTACTTCAATGTGCAGATTTTTGTATTTTGTGATATTTCGCCAGTTCGTTCTCTTCTATTTCACTGCTTCCAGGTAGTGCCAATTCCACTATCCAAACTATTTTGTCTCTCTTATTGACAGTTGCTTAGCCTGAGGTTTATCATGTAGCAGGTGCTTGCCTGTTGAATTCTAAAGTCCCAGAGCATGTTAGTTTTCCATTTTATTGCAATATTCTACATCCAACTATTTTCCTTGGTAAGTAGAGTCTGTCAACATCACTGTATGGATGATCAGCATGTTCTGCTTTAGTCCAGTCCACTATTCCAGCTGTGTATCTAATGACTGAAATTGCCCAGATTTTAATTGCCTTGGTGGTATTTCCTCCACCAAGTTTGGGCGTTAATATCTTTTTAATTCTCATGATATATTTACTTCTGATCCTTCCTTTTGACTTCAGTGTAAGATGTTGTCATCTTAAATATGTCCTCATATTTGTAGTAATCAAGTGAGTCACAGTGGCAGCATTTTGGTGGGTTGTTACCCTGGAATTCTTCAGCCCTTTGTCAAAATAATGACATTAGATCATGACAATTTAAATAGAGTGATATTTATTAGAAAGAATATTTACCCCTTAGACTTTACTTAAAGATGACTGAAAATAAATTAAGGTAACCCCTGCTCAAGCACAAATGTGCGAATCAAAGAAATAAAATACTTGGGTTTGTAGTACGTTATTAGATCTGGGCTGTAAAAACTAATGTAATTGTTTTTACACTAATACAAGACAGACAGTGTTGTGGTAAGAGCAGGATTCCTACCAGAAATTCACACAAGAACCTTGAGCTACATCCTACAAGTTTAAGATTCAGAAATATATGTTAAAAGCAGTTTGAAAATGAGTAATCAATATTACTTTGCTTGAATCTATTTGTGTGTGTGTGTGTGTTATGCATGTGAAAACAGAATGACTTGCCGCAGGGAATACCTTTTCACAGTTTATAAATCAAGTAAGCCTCTCCAGCCTAAACAAGCGGCAGCCCTTTAAAGATGTTAGCCATGGGAAATGATCACATTAAGAGGATTGTAATTGTGGGCAGCAGGCATGAAACCTCAGGTCACTGCTTGTACTTTTCTCAATAAGAACTTTTCTTAGCAGCAATAAAAATCAGATTATCTGAGGAAATATAGCTGTATGCCATGGTCGGTGAAGATTTAGCACTGGGAAGAAAAGGCAGTTTTGTCACTCGGCTTCCCTGATGCTGTGACAAACCAAGGAGTGATAACTATCATTATTATTATTCTTGTTGTTGACGATGCATATCAAGAACCAACTTTCTTTAACCTGACTTTGTTCTTTGATTATACATTGGATACTTTTGTTGCTATCCAGTCAAATATATTTATGGAATCTCTAGACTCCAATAAGTAATTTAGCCAGGAGTGGGCTCCAAAATTTTTAGCAACCGGTTCTCTGCCCGGTTGCTGGGTGGGTGTGGCCATGGTGGGCATGGCCTAGTCGGCTTCCTGCACCATGGTGGGGGAATGGGT